>JAECMU010279782.1:0-11814 GCA_016106625.1 Dracogyra subfuscus | reverse complement strand
GGATGACTGCCATTCTCCCAGGACTGCCTTGACAGAATGAAGCTTATTCGCAACCGCACCGTCACTATCATCTTGCCAAGTCGAAAAGATATATTTGTTAATATGAAATTTAAAATCACTGTAGGGGACACCTGGCAATTTCAAAGCAGACTTGGCAACAACATCTGCCTTTTCGTTACCCCTAATGCCAACGTGGCTTGGTACCCAACAAAATGTAACATCTTTATTGGCAATTGATAAAAAGACACACTTTCTTTCAAAGAAAAGACATGCATGCCTCAATATCAGCGAAGATGATGCGGTACACTGTGTACCAGAGAGTCTTTATATGTTTCTGAACTTGCTGTATGAGGTCAGGAACTATTAAATGTCATTCAAACTTCTCCGTTATCTGCCAAACAACTTGGACAGGGTCATTTGAAGCAATCTGTCAAAGACAGGCTACAAACAAATAATGAAAAAGTTCCACTGCGTGAAAGTTTGAAGCAAAACAATCCTCCTTCATTTGCTTCCCTGTACTGCATCGAAAAACCAACAAAGTCTATAGGTAAAAAGAGCCAAATACTTTGGGCTGACAGAAACATACTAATTCGATTGGTTACAACCTACAAAGCGGGCCGGGAAGTGAACATTTCACTGATCATGAAGCATAGGTTGCTTCTTGTACCAATAACCATTTTCGAAACAAATGGGAGCATTTTTGACTGATGAACTGATAAAAGGCGTGTGCCTATGAAATAACTTGGCAAGTCTGTTTTAATTGTAGATGGTCAGGCATTGGTTCAAAGTCTGAAAACTAAGGATATCAAAACATTTGGGGCAGTAAACAACGTTAAATTGCAACAGTTTTAATTCATGTTCAGTATAGAGTCGAGCCAATCGTTTTAAAGAAATGTGCTCAGACCACTGGGGACGGCTAAATTATCTGCTGCTATTTTATTTCTAAAGAAATATACATAGACATAATATTGGATTGACTATAATTTTACATATGTTAAAAAGTTTTAACGTAAAAAGGAATCCAAAAGTGTCAAAATGTTTTTTTAAATACTAACATCGCATAATGAGCTTTAAGAAACAAATATTTAGAACGTCACTGTAGTATAGAAGTACCATTGATAAAGTGAAAGTAACAAAGCCACTGCAAAACGAAAAAAAAAAAAAGAGAAATAATTCCTCCAAATGATTATGTATCTATTTCAAAGGCCTAGCGCCCATCCACAACAAAAAATTGTTGTTGAACAATTCGTCTACTATAATTATTTTTGTATTTACCGTATAATTATTTCATCGACGGACTAAATAAATGTAAGGACAATTTTTATTTTAGTAGAATATCGACACAGAGTATAGATTGCAACCTAAACTAACAGAAGGGGTTACCAAGTATGATGGGGACAATTTGATAGACATAGTCTGTCATAGTTATATTATTGTTTTTGTTAAGTATTTTTATAATTATTAAATTATATATTAATGCAATTTGGGTTAGGTATCCCAATTATTTTTGTCTTAACCGGGAATGTAAAATATGTTACCCAGAATTAATGAACAAAACAAACAATAATTAGGCCTAAATAAAAAATTTAATGTGTTAACTATTAAATTCATATTTACACTAATGGAAAATAGCCTATATATAATAATAATTTAATAATAATAGAAATACTTAACAATGTTGTTCCAAAGGTCTTAACTCTTTCCGTCATCTAATATGAACAACGAAGGCACGTTGTTACATTTATCGCTTTTCGTATACACTCCATCTTTAAAATGCGCTGAACATAAACGATCGGGGTTTTTTCATTCAGCTGAAACGTCGGGCTCACAACTCGGATTCGTTTCAGCCAGGCATTTTTCACAATCTGGTCGCATGGAAGTCTATGTAACAGCAGGAGTTTTAGAATTAGCGTCTGCATCCATTGTTCTTTCAGCGGGCAGCATGGCCCAGTGGTAGAGTGCCCGCCTGATGCGCGGTCGGTCTAGGATCGATCCCCGTCAGCTGACCACTGGGGTTTTTTCTCGACATAATCATATGTCCGACGCCGATATAACCGTAATTAAAATGTGTTGAGTGCGCCGTTAAACAAACCAAAAAATAAAATAAAATAACCATTGTTCTTTCCTCTCCGGAAGTGAGTGCAATTTTGGTTTACGATTTTATGTTGTTTTTTTAACAAAAGAGCGCTAGTTATCAGGGGAGATAAGGACCATATCGCAAAGGACTATATCATAGACAGGTTCTCAAAACCCCACTTAAAAACAACAATGATAGTTAATATATATACGTAAGAACGATTGAAGAAATATGTTGGTTATTAATATGGGAACTCTCTAGGGCGGGATTTAGCTCAGTTGGTCGAGTGCTCCCTTGAGGTGTTTGTGTCGCAGGATCCATTCAGCTGATTCGATTTCTTGCTCTCATTCCAACCAGTGCACCATATTTGGTCAAAGGCCATGGTATGTGCTTTCCTGTGTATGTGGGGAAATGCATGTAAAAGATCACTTGCTGCATTAGGAAAACATGTAGTGGGTTTCTTCTCATGACTAGAATTACCAAATGTTTGACATCCAATAGTTGATAATTCATCAATGCTCTAGTGTTGTCGTTTAACAAAACAAACTTCTTTTTAACTCTCTGGCCAGATGCTATAATAATATATTCCTATTTAAAATATATAATCAATCTAAAATGTTCATTGCACGTTTTATTTCGGTTTTGAATTGACAGAGATCCGAACCAATACTGAATGGGAAAAGTTCAAATACTTCTTATAAAATTGATAAAATGGTGGAGTTAACGTTAAAATATGTGAGCTAACGTAAATAAATAAATACTAGTTTTCACAGTCCAGCTAAACTTAATGTCAATAAAAGTCATAATTTATTTATACTCTGTTGTGACTTCAACGCCGTTGTCATCGACATGTTCTGGTGGTGAGTCCCGTTTCTTAAAGGGACATTACTGAGTTTGCTGCATTGTAAGATGTTGCCGACTAATAAAATATTTCCATGATTAAACTTGCATATTATTATTATTTATTTATTTTTAAATATCGGCGTCTGTATGTTTTTGTTCGTATATTCAATGTGTTTTTGTTCGTCTTAACATTTTTAAGAAGCCCAAACTGGATTTTCTCTTCAAATACTTTCGTACGTACGCAAAAGAGAAGGAAAAAAAGGAAATAAAATTAAGTTTAACCTAGTACAATTATTAGAACTATCAGAGAAACACGTGAAATATACAGCCACTAATATTTTATACGGAAAAATATACTTGATATGTAATTACAATCGATAAAGCCTTGTTTGTCGACAACATCTTAAAAATTGCAGAAAACGTAGGAATGTTCCTTTAATTCTAAAATCAATAATCTTCTCTTTTATTTTGTTGGTGTTCAGTAGTAGATAGAGTTTGGTGCACCTGTAAGGTTCTAGTAATACCAGTCACCTGGAAAGCTGTAAAGTAAAAAAGAGACAATTGAACTTGAAAGATACTTTACTTTAAAAGCATGGCGTCTGACAACTTTATATAATAGCGTCGAGTTATGTTACATGAATATGCATAAGGCACTACAACATCAAGATTAATATGACGTCAACACATCAACACTAATATTTACTAATCTTGGTTAACACATCTAAGCTGTATTCGTATTATAGTGTACTTGCACTTGGATGACTAAACAATCGATTTCCACAATAGGATTTGATACATTATCATAACCATAAACCGCAGTCATTCTATTCTGTCAGTTAATATCAATCTCCACTTTAGCCCATATGGGGTTAACTCTTTAATTAACAAAATGATAACATTAAACTCCGTATTCAATCTCCACTTTAACCCATATGGGGTTAATTCTAAATTAATTAACTCTAGCTTACCTAATGAACAGATATTGAGTCGCTAACCCATTTGATCAATTAATTCAGATAACTAAATACTCAAACCACACAACTCGAGTTTCTATTCAAAACCATTAAAATGTAAACAGTGGAGTTACTTCCCTTAATAACGCTAGACTGAAACGTATATTTCCCTTGATAACGCTAGACTGTAATTCTTGTCCAATCACATAGACCGGTCGACCTTGTTTTAAATAGAGTACAAACATACAGTATTTCCTATCCAACAATTACACTGTATCATATTAATAAAGTATTTTAGAGCAACAATTAATTTTCTCTAAACCATAAACTTAGATTTACCAATATATAATAATCCTACATAACTTACCAACCCCCAAGGTCATGCGACTCATCGTTCGCGATAACCATTTATTAACAAAACATCAAATTAACTGGACATGTCGACTTGTTATACATATATATTTATACAAACTGTGTTTTTGTCAAGGTGTGGGACGTGCAGGTCTTTTATACATTGTGTTTTTACTAACCTGTAAAGTGAAAATGAGACAACTGAACTTGGGAGATACTTTACTTTAAAAGCATGGCGTCTGACAACTTTATAATAGCCAATCAGACTTCACTACGCACTATAGCTCCGTATTTTATTCGCTATTTTCCGTAATTACAGCGGACAGCCAAATATTTCAGTTTCAGATTGTATCGTTTTGTTACACACCGGTTAGTAAGGAGGCGTTATAAAGGTATGTATGAACCTTCCGATTTTGTAAGCAAGCTGACAACACAAAAAAGAAAAGTTGATATCCAGCATTCTAGACCCCGATCAGCAACACTTTGTAAATAATACGACGATAATCACAAACGGTCACAAACACGTTTCATAAACAGCCACTAATATTCTAAACAAGAACATATATTTAATATTTAAGGTTAATCGTAGAAATATTTTATTAATCGATAACATCTTAAAACATTGTAGCAAACTCAGGAATGTCCCTATAAGTTTTACGTTTACCTCCATTTATTAAAGGGACATTGCCGAGTGTGCTGCATTGTAAGATATTTCCTAATAAAATATTTCTGCCATTCAACTTACATATTAAATATATGTTCTTGTTTAGAATATCGATGTCTGTATATTTAATTTTATTTGGTTGTCTTAATATGTGTAAGGAGCTCAAACTGGATATGAATGAATGAATGGTTAACGACACCCCAGCACGAAAAATACATCGGCTATTGGGTGTCAAACTATGGTAAACGAAAAACAAAAGGTGATGATCAACATCAACACAAAAAATCATTATGTCAATGAAAACAGTGTAAAGAACTGTGCAACAAATATAAATAACACAACGAGATACTGAATTTTACTCAATTTGTGCTGTATTGGCCATTCTCAGTGAGAATGTTTCACCCCTGCACCACGGTGAGGTTACAGCACGCGCAGGGGCAAACTGGATTTAGTCTTCAAATAATTTCGTACGTACGAAAAACCATTGTTTAGGAAATGAAATGAAAATTAACACGTTTAATCAGACCACGGATACGGTTTTGTCGTTCAGTTTAATATACAGCCACTAATATTCTAAACAAGAAAATATATTCAAATATGTAAGTTTAATGGTAACAATATTTTATTAGTCGATAACATCTTAAAATATTGCAGCAAACTCAGGAATGTCCTTATAAAAGCACAGAACTGTTCTTTAACAACAATTGAGATGAACATCCATGAATGCAACTATCAGCGACATAGAATACGTTTATGGTTCAAGATATATTTAATTTTACGGAATATTGTTAAATGACTAATTATCGCCAACCTCACCTAAAACAAAAACGAAAATCTCCATACCTGTAATGTTTACGTGACAGATCAGCCGAAGATGAGGCCCTCAAGTACATATTACACCCAGTGAGAATCTGTTTCCCTTCTAAATCGTAGAAGCTGGAACACATGTACTGACGGAGATGTTTTAATTGTACAGACAGCACTTGAGTTGGCCAAAACCTGTCATGTTGTTTTCATTGGAGAAGACAAATATCTTCTGGTACTTCTGTGGCAAGAAAAATTGAGTATGGGACATCACAAAAACAAAGATTGTACTGGGAGAAGAAATTTGCAGATTACTTCCAGATTTGCGTGCAATGACTGGATGTGATACATCGTCACGTCTCTTTGGTATCGGAAAAGGACCTGCGCTGAAAGAGTTGATATCTTCAAACAATTTCAAGAAACATGCCAGTATTTTCCTGACTACTTGTGTATGTAAGCCGCATTGTTAAGGATGGAGAGAAAATGTTGCTTATTTTGTATGGTGGCATCTCAAATGAAAGTTTAGATATTCTACGATATCACAGATTTGCATCTAAGGTTGCAGTAGGAACAGCTTGTGTTCAGGTGCACACTTTGCCACCAACATCTGCTGCTGCAACATTCCACAGTATGCAAGCTTTTCTACAGTGTCAGCGCTGGATTGGAGCTGATGACGGATTGAACCCAAACGACTGGGGGTGGTATAAATTCGACAATAAACTCTTGTTCCTAAAAACGAAACTTCCAGCTGCACCTGAAGAATTACTGAAAATTACCAGATGCAATTGCAAGACAACCTGTGAATCCAAGAGATCTACATGCCGGAAACATGGATTGGACTGTACTGTTGCATGCACCGACTGTCGGGGTATCAGTTGTTCAAATTCACCAGGGTTAACATTTGCTGACATAAATGATGTTTGATCAAGTTCAATATTGACATGTTACAAATACCATAGCCTGAATCTGACTACCGGTAATCATTTTGTTAAATTATTACTTGAATTAAAGGTGTCATATCAGAGTTGCACAATGACCAGTTATTTTTCATTTAAAATATAGTTATACTTTGGGAAAAAAATAATTCCTCTAAAAATTACGCTTAATTTCATTTACTAGCAGAAATATTAAAAACCGTATTGAAAAATATTTAGAGGGTGACCATTACGTTAAGTGCGTGTTTCCATTTTGACAGATATGCGACAAAGATTTTTTTACTTTACTTTTTTATTTTTACCCAGAGCGGTTTACACCAAGTGGCAGCACGTTACAATATGTGTGGTATAAATTTATTTGTAGTTATTTACTACAAATAAAGGTAAAAATAGCGAAGTTTGGCAGTTGCAACTATTATATTGCACCTTTAATGGTTATGTTTATATATCAATATTTTACTCTATTAGACATCACATAACAGGGTTGTACCAGTCTCAAATACCTGGAGGTAAATGGATTGAAGTATACAGTTAAAGCAAATGAAATTAGGTCACATCAATATAGGGTCTTCTACAACCAAATGAAAAGGACATTTAAACTGAAAACAAATGCACTTTTATGCATTTTCCGGGACGTGGCAACTGCCCCGCATCAGCACTGGTACCCCTACACCGCCGCTAGGTATTGTCCTGCAAAGGTATTATTATATCACAAGTGAAATGATATTGAGAGATAGCATGAGTTCTGGACATTATTGTAACTGAAGCAACTATTAATTTTGCGAAATTAAATACGCTATCATATACCTAAGAAAGAAAAACTGTGTAACAGGAATTGTATTTACATCTGATTTTAATTTGTTATGTCATGTTTTCACGTTAATATATTGTATTCCATAGTTTTCACACAGTACCACAGCTATGTACCCAAGGTTTCGTTATACATTTACAAATTTATGTTGTTATGACGTTATAAAAAAAATACGTATATGTTTTCTTGACAGTGCTCAACTAAAATTGTCTTTTACAAATATTTCCCCGTTTGACAGTTCTATACTTTTTATACGAGTTTCACCATATGTTTGCAAACTTATTTACACTAAAATAAATTCTGTTGCAATTTGTTTGAGATTGAGGGTATTTTACTCATAAAATGACTGGACTACAAGCTTCATTCTGTCAAGGCAGTCCTGGGAGAATGGCAGTCATCCTACAGGCGCTGCAGTAAGGATGAAGTAGTCTTATGCCGTGCTCGCATCGGCCATACGTTTTTGACGGATTCATTTATTTTAAAGACCCTCCTCCTCAGTGTCAACACTGTCGGTGTACACTGACTGTGCGCCACATTTTGGTGGAGTGTGATCATCTCAAGCCGACAAGAAATGATATATTTGGCAACAGAAATGTTTTGGGATTGTTTAAATCCCATCCAATGTTAATTGTTTTTAAAGCATTTTGATTTCTATATAAAATTTTAAGATATACTTAACTTGATTTTATATATTGTTTTGTACTTCCATCCAACAGCTTCTTACACTGTGGGTTTTTTTTTTTTACATAATTGTGTGTATATAAATAATGTGTTCATATACTTACCATTTGTGACCCCCAATAGCCGATATGTATGTTTGTGCTGGGGTGTCGTTAAACATTCATTCATTAAAATTTTGTACATGTGAACACATATATTTTAGGAAATAAAATGAAATTTATCCTAGTACAAATATTAGAACGATCAGAAACATGTTTAATATACAGCTACTAATCTTTTATGCAGAAACATATATTTGATAAGCAATTACAATCGTTAAAAAGTCTTAAAAACTGCAGCAAATTCAGGAATGTCCCGTTAATGCGTTCTAATGGTTTCGAAGGAAGGACTACTTTATTTAACGACGCACGAACACATTTTAATTACGGTTATAAGGCGTCACGCACATGGTTAAGGACCATTCAGATAATGAGACGAAACCCGCTGCCGCCACGCAGTTGGCTACTCTTGCCGATTAGCAGCAAGATATATTTCATATGCACCATCCTACAGACAGGTTAGCTCATACCACGGCATTGGATATACTAGTCGTAGTGCACTGGCTGGAACAAGAAATAGCCCAATGGGATCACCGTCGGAGATCGATCCCAAACCGACCGCGCACCAGTCTAGCTTTAACCATCAGGCTACGTCTCGCCCCTAATGGTTTCGTTAAATAAAACAAACCATCTTCAGTATTATTTTGTCCGAAGTATTATTTTATTTCATCATTAAAATCTACATTTTGGTGCAGCAGTATTGATCTTATGTCAAACTTAATTCATTCAAATGCGACATGCTAATCAGTCGTGAATTGTGTGTACATCCGTCACGCTATTTACCAATTGTCCGTTAGGTACAGTGAATTTATTAAAGGGACATTCCTGAGTTTGCTGCACTTTTTAAGATGCCCCTGCGCGTGCTGTAACCTCACTGTGGTCCAGGGGTGTAACATTCTCTTTGAGAATGGCCAATACAGCACAAAATTAACGTTTTGAGTAAAAATTCAGTATCCGTAAAATTCTGTGATATTAGTTTTTTTGTACAGTTCTTTACACGGTTTTTGTTTAAACCTTGAATTTTTATATTGATGTTGATCATCACTTTTATTTGTTTGCATTACCATAGTTTGACACCCAATAGCCGATGTATTTTTCGTGCTGGGGTGTCATTTGTAAGATGTTATCGACTAACATATACGTTTTAACGGTGTAAATTACATTAAACATTTTTTTTCTTCTGCATATAGTATTAGTGGCTGTATATTAAACATCTTTCTGATCGTTCTAATATTTGTACTAGATTAAATTTCATCTTATTTCCTAAAATATAGTTTTTTCGTACATACGAAATAATTTGAACACAAAATCCAGTTTGGGCTTCTTACAAAAATTAAAGGGACACACCCTAGTTTTTAAACACTAAGACATAGTTTTGACTATTAGAGGCGTTTTTTGATAACTGAAATCATACTTTACTTAAATTGTATTGTTTAAAGTATTCATTTCCGTACATTCGAAATGTTTTTGGTCATCCTGATGTTTTTTTAATATCACAAAACGCATTTCTCGTATTTTCAAAAGGCACGTGCCTCTGAGAAGTAACAATTATGTAGTCGAGTTTTATTCTATTTTAGAGGGTATTTCACCATATCAAAGTCAAAGATTCATGTTTCACTCAATTGCAGCTTTATAAAAATGTGTTACAGGTTTGTAAATTAAACTAAACTTAATGTTAATTTTCATTAACTGAAACTAGGGTATGTCCCTTTAAGACGACCGATAACATATTGAATATACAGACACTGGTATTATAAACAAGAAAATATATTTAATATGCAACTTTAATCGTAGAACTATTCTATTTGTCTGAAACATTTTGCAATGCAGCAAACTCGGGAATGTCCCTTTAAATTCGCCATATCCATTAATGTTTTTTGTTTGTTTTTTCTCTTTTTTTTTCAGATGTTCAGACTATATGTACAAGTAAGTAATTAAGTCAGCACAACGATTCGCAGAATGTTGGCATTTTGATGAAACTTGATTTTCACTCATTCAGCACGTCACGTCCTTAGGACTACCATTACTAAAATGATTGTTAAAACAAGTACTTTTTAACGGGCCTAATATTAAACAAATTAATTTTTAAATGAAGCTACTTATTAACTTTATCAAAATCTACTTACTTTTTTTTCACTACTTCGTATTTCAGTTCTCTAAAGGGTATTGAATGAATTAATTTTTAACGACATGACAACACGAAAAGTACTCTAAACTGAACTCCGTCGCAAAATGGAATTGCTAGACAGACGTATAAAGCGTTCTACCACTAGTCTACGTCTCGCTTCTTATTCTGACAAAAACGCCTTCCAAAGTTCCTGGCATATTATACTATTGTTGATCGCACACATAGCATATGTAACTCATCCCCGAACGTACACATTCGAACTGGTACATTTCATCCATTGTCCGTAGACCTTGTTCGGTAACATGTTTCATAATGGAATGAACACCCTAGCACGGAAAATAAATCGGCTATTGGGTGTCAAACTGTTAAATGCAAACAAATAAAGTGATGATTAACATCAGTATAAAATATTCAAAAGTGAAATAAAAACAAGTGTAAAGAGCTGTGCAAATAATACAAATATCACAGATAAGTAAAAGTTAAAATATCGAAACAAAATTAATATATACCTTCTGAATGGAATAGAAATGAAAACAAAAAATCTACATGCACCAGGTGCATACTGAAATAAAAGGTACATGCACTATTAAAATTCTGCATGCACCAAAAATAAGGTAAATCTTGTTAACAATGAGGAAAATACTATTTTAATTACCTTGATTACAGTGTTCATTATCATTTTCTTTTTAATTTAACGGTCTTAAATGTCACTATCAGTATCACTGTCTGACATCCATGCTGGATCAGTCACTGTGACTGGGCTACATCCCACACCTCACAAAGCTATATGAATAGATAAAAACTACACTAAGGTACGAATTTAAAGGTTCCCCGTTACACACACAAAAAAAATGTAAGTTGTTATATTCGTATAAAGATTTTTTTAAATGAAAATACAACGTTGACTTGTGTAAAAAAATAAATGGTCAGACGTATGTTTTAAAACGATAATTCTTAATATGTATTTAACGGCCACTCTTGTAATATTCTTTGAACCCAAAAGATACATTTTGCAAAACCAAAATAAGAAGAAGAATATGCGGTGGAATCTTTTTAAATTGCACAGATTTAATTTTATAGTATTTAAAAATATATATATTAAAAAAAAAAAAAAACCCCACATTTAGACATATGCATATTCTAACCTTTCATACACATATAGATATGTTTATGCTGAGGTGTCCTTATACATTCATTCTAAGCAGTTCCAATATAGTCGAGTACCAATACCTAAGACTGCGGCAGAGTTTATGGCAGAGCAGTGGTATATGATCTGTGTACTTAAAGGGATTATTCCTTAATTAAAACAATGGTTGTCTTCACCTGTGGTAGATACGCCCATTAATCAGACCTAACTATTTAAAATTAGAGAATCATGTAGTCGAAAAATATAGTATATGAAAATTTTATGTGGAGAAGAGAAATTTTAACCAATTATGCGTTAATTAAGGATAATTAGCATTAAAGCG
>JAECMU010279720.1:0-13540 GCA_016106625.1 Dracogyra subfuscus | reverse complement strand
TGGAAGTATGATGACGGAGAGTCAGGCGCCACTACTGACAACATCACAGTACAACAAATACGTCCGCAGTCTCGTCAAACTGTTGATAGGAGAGAAAACTCTCAACGACTGGATACGGAAAGGTGAGATTGGTTTTCTATAATTGCTAGTGCTTTAAATCTGGAGTCTGTGTTTGAGTTTAAACTCTTTATGTACTTCAGGTTACATTATTACATACAGAGAATGTGATTTACGGTATGTCTATCTTCCTTTATTAAAAGGGTGCGACATAGCCCAGTGGTTAAATGTTCGCTTGATGCACAATCTGTCTGGGATCGATCCCCGTCAGTGGACCCATTGGGCTATTTCTCGCTCCAGCCAATGCACCACGACTGGTATATCAAAGACTGTGGTATGTGCTATCCTGTCTATGGGATGGTGCATATAATAAGATCCCTTGCTGTTAATAGAAAAGAGTAGTCCATGAAGTGGTGACAGCGGGTTTCCTCTCTCAATATCTGTGTGGTCCTTAACCATATGTCCGAAGCCATATAACCATAAATAAAAATGTGTTGAGTGTTTCGTCAAATAAAACATTTCCTTCCTTCCTTTATTAAACTACATCCCACCACACTTACACAAATATAAAATTATGAGCACAAGATTTGGTCTCATGCATGCTTATAAACTTTTCTTAGGATTTGGCTGTCTTGGATTTTAGCGTTTTATAAGCAACAGATAAAACAAATGTCCTACAAGCATAAGATAATGGGTCACAGACCAGCTTAAGTTGAGTTTTTTTAATGTATAATATTATTTAAAACAAATTATTCTACAGATTTTGGACCCGGTCAGATTGAGAATGCTGCTATATTGTGTTGCTCATGGCAACGACCTCCAATGATGATTGACCCCAATGGAGAAGGTTCATTTTGGCTGGGTCGTCTCAACAAACTGCTGAACAAGAGGAAGCTTATCTCCCTTGACATGGACTCGAGGTAGGAAATACACTCGAATGGTTTAGCTTTTCAAGCCGTGACTCTGTTATCAATGATTTGCATTTGGTTTGTAAGATACATAGTCAGATATAATTTGATATGCAATTGAATATATATTTTTTTTTCTTCTAAATTGTGATGTTTTTACATAGTATGTTTTAAGTTAATACTATTAAAATGTATTGTTTCAGTATTTAAAAAAAAATGTATAATTAGTTTTTGATGTAATTTTATTTATTATGCTACATATCTAAGCAATAAAAATTTCAATTCAAGAAATTTAAAATGTTTGTAAAATACCTAATAATTATACAGTTTTGTGTAAAGCCTAAAGTTTCTCATGTTCTTTATTATGTAACATAAGAGTAAATAAATGACAGGTTATTTGAGGTCATTCTGATGATCAGTTGTCTTTAATGTGTTACAGAAACTTGTGCATTTTAATTTAATCAAATGGTGTGAGTTTTGTGTGGTTTACTTGTAATACTGCACTCATTAATTAAAAAAGCTAATTATTGGGTCTGTCTGTTTGGTTATTGGTGATAATACTAATTTGAAAGACTGATAACAATGCACACACATGGTTCTAATTACAGCAATAGATGTAACAAAAAATAATCAGAATAATTTTAGTTTCAAATTCACCAAGAAGCAGAAGAATAAGAAAAAACTAATCACAAAAAGCTACAGAAAAGTTGATTTTACTGTTATTTTTGTTGTTGTTGTGGCATACACATGCATATACATTTGTACATTCAAGGCTGTAATAAACTCACCAGTACCTTCCTTACTTTATATCCAGAATCTTTAAATAAAGAACACTAACCAACTTAAATAAACATCTTACCATCAGCAAAGTTCTCTTGCATTGATCTGTTTTAATGTTTTATTTTATTATATGATTATCAAACTATGATTTTTTAATCCACATCTGATACCTCACAATTCACAGTCATGTATAAATATGGAGTTTTTGACAAAAGTAATGAGCATCACATAGCACTGTTTATTCACTACCTTGCTAGCAGAATGAAGCTCTTTTTCTAATTTACCAAGCTATCATAAGCAAAATTATGTTTGCTATAACTGGATCTACATGTACTTATAAAGATCACTGCAATTTTAAATATTGAAAACAAGATCTGAAAAACTGTTCAGAGAACGGGCTACTGTAATGAAGATAATTAATGGAGTTTGGTGTTACTAATGTTTGATTTGTGAGACTAACGTGTTGAGTGTTTTTCTTCTTTTACAAATAACATCTGTGTTTGCCTGCTGTTGGTTGTGACGTCGTCGTCATCATCATCAGATGGTAGGTAACATGGGAAGGAATTGTTTTTCTAATGTTATAGTTTTAATCTGCAGCTACATGTGCATCATGATAACAGGGATTATTTCAATAACTATGTTGTGTGAAGTTTGTCTGTCCCTGCTGTAGGAGGTCCATCCATCTATCAACCCATCCACTCAAATTCCTACTCAACTATTCCCATCTGTCTGTCTGTCCATCCATCCATCAATCCCTCTCTCCATCCATCCATCCATCCATCCATCCATCCATCCATCCATTAACCCACCTATCCCTACCTTCCTTCCTTCCTTCCATTTGTTCCCTCTCTCTATTCATCCAGACATGCTTTACCTTCAGTGAAAGTAAGCAAGTATTGAATGACTGGCTGATTTTAGTGTATTCTAGATAAAGTTAACCAGCCAATCACATTATAACTAATCACCAGTCACATTTGTTATAACAAATTAATCAACCAAGCACATTAATTATAACAAGCTAAGCAACCAGCGCACACCCTAGTTCTGACATTATCGGTTGCAGTCACGTTAGTGACAATAAACTAATTAACCAATCACATTCATTGTCAAGAATTAATCAACCATTCACATTAATTATAACAATTCAGTGAACCAATCACCCTGTATAGTTGTTAAAAGAAATATATTATATTTACACATACATGTATGTTAAGACAAAAAAAAGGTTTAGCAATTTGGTTCTAGTGCTTTATGCTTTAAAAGATAAACTACACTCAATGACATAATGGTTATGTCATATCATGTCATAGGATTTTAAGTGCACATTCAGAACAAACTGTTGTAGTGCGCGCCTGTCTTGGGTACAGGGGCTGGCCTCGGCTGGTCTCTCAGTCCAGGACAGGAAAGATAATGGTTACCGTACACATTTCATTTTTGTACTGAAAATCTCCTGTCATTTAGACTGACATCAGTTAATTCCAGTGTCTGATTGCACTGTAGAAATCACAACAATTCTTTTATTGAAGCACATCTACAAAATTGCTAAACGTTTTTTATGTCTTGGTATACCGAATAAACGGTGTGCTGACTGATTTAACTGTCTGTGTAGGACTGATCCTCAAGTGATGGTGACGCTAGAGAAAGCAATCACGCGTGGGAAGCCCGTTCTGCTGCGTAACTGCCAGGAGCATGTGGACAACATCATCATGCCGCTGATGCACCACAGGAACATGGCCAACGAGAAGGACGAAGACGAAGGTGGGTTGTTACTGTCTTGTCTTGATCAAGTCAAAAGACAATATAGGTATTGCATTTCAGTGTTGGTGGCTGTGATGTCAGTTAAGTTTCTCGCAAATATATGTGTGGACATCCACCTTAATGCATATTGTATTTTGATTTTAATTTTTAAACTATTTTAGCGTTTAGCGTTTGTACACAAACGTTAAGTCATAGATGTTGGAAACATTGTATACTCAACAACAACAAAATTGCAAATATTTTAATGCATTATTGTATTTTTTTCATGATGCAGTTAAATTGGGAAATAGGCTGCCAAATGTGCCTATAATGTTCACCAGCTACATATTTTCATTAGCAGCAAGGGATCTTTTATATGCACTTTCCCACAGACATGACAACACATACAAGTTCTGCTGATGAAGTTTGATCCTATAATCCAAGGATCTCAAGTGTGTACTCTGTCAACTTGACTAAATCCTCTGTAGATGCCAAGCAGCAATACTGTTAAATGTGCTGAAATATTGTTAAACAAACAGTACTTTTTCTATTAGTATCACAGGATCTTTCCCACAGACAAGACTGCACATACCACAGCCTTTGGTATACCAGTCATAGGGCACTGGTTGGGATGGGAAAAACCCAATCAGAGAATGGGTCCACTGAAGTGGTTCAATCCTATGATCAAAGCACCTCAGGAGATCGTTCTACTGACTGACCTTAATCTTACCCCTCTTGACGCCAAGTAGCTATACTGTTAAATGTGTTAAAATACTGTTAACCAAACATTCCTTTTTATATTAATTACCATGACCTTTGGTATACCAGTCATAGAGTCAGAATGAATCCACTGAGGGGTTCCAATCCTGTGACCAAAACATCTCCGGCGAGCACGTTGCCAACTAAGCTAGATCCCATTCTACTAGACACCAAGCAGCCATACTGTTAAATGTACTGAAACATTATTCAGCAAACATTCCCTTTTTTCCCCCTTCATTTCAGAGGCGAGAATGATCATGTTCTGTGGCAGACGAACTCTGTGTCACGCCGACTTCCGCTTCTATCTCTCCACCCCTCTCTCGTCGCCAAAATTCAATCCTGAGATTGCATCGACAACGACGCTGATAAACTATGGTGTGTCATTCGACACCCTGACCGAGGACCTGCTGACCCGGGCGTTTGCGCGGATCAGGCCCGAGCTGTACAAAGAACGCATGATGGCCCTGAGCAACATGCAGCTGATGAAGGACTCGCTGTATCACCTCTCGGACACGGTCAAGGATCTCGTGTTGTTGAAGGGGCACGAGGTGTCACTGTCGGATGCCAAAACACTACAGTTTGTCACCGATCTCACAGATGCCAAAGTCGAGGTTCGTGGAGTCTTAGTTTTATTTATTTTAAACATGCAGATCATTGTTCTCAGTTTGCTGCCATTCTTAACTCTTTTTCTCTAGTTAAGACCTACAGTATTAATGTAATAACTTGATTTTGCCTGTAGATGAGACATGCAATACTAACATAAAAACTACTTTTCAACTGTAGTCAGACAAGCAATTCTAATGTAAAAATCCACTATCAACTGGACTTCGTAAACACACCATCAACATTCACAAAAGTTATCTGTTGTGATTCTTGAATAATAATTGAACATATTCAGTGTATGTTTTTTATTGGTGGTCATATTTAAGTTGTGATCGCAATATCAAAATGATAATAAAAAGAACTGGTCTCACGATTTCATATTTAATACTTTTCTTAATAAATACCTCGAAAGTCCACCAGTTAAGCATTAATAGTTTGTTTTATTGGTTATATATGTATTGATTTCAGAACAGTTGCATTTCTTCTTTCAGCTTGCCAAAAAACTGGATGACACACAGAATCTCTTGGATGATTTGGAATTGTTGAAGGATGAGTTGTTTCCCCTTGCCCGCCGAGCGGCCATGTTGTTTTCCATACTGCGGAGTCTGACCACGATCCACAATGAATACAAGTTCACATTGACCTACTTCCTCGAACTGTTTGATGAGTCCGTGGGGGGAGCTCTTCCAGAGGGTTTTGGCAAAGATACCGACGCTGACGATGTTAGTTCTCAGTTCATGTCTAGATATAAAAAAAATTAAATATCCGGATTGTTCTGTAGGGGCATTAAGTGATCTGAACCTTGTGGAGTGAGGTCGAATATTACCACCAAAGATGTTACTAGTTCTCTGTTCATGTCTAGATGTTAAAAAATTTAAAATATCTATAATGTACTGGAGGGGCATAAATTGGTCAGGGTCCATATTTTCGAAGCCATCTTAGCGCTACGAATTAGTAAAACTATCATAGGTTGTGACGTCACTACAGCACATGCCATAGTGAAGTCATAGCTTACAATGTTTTTTCGATTTCGTAGGTTAAGATTGCTTCGAAAATATGGGCCCAGGACCTAAGGCGTATGAGGTCAAATATGATCCTAGTGGATCCTTTTGTGTAGGCCTACATTTGTTCCAGGACATGTATTTTATTAGCCTCAATGTCACTCTGTTACAGTTTTTGTGTTTCTGTTGGTCAACTGGTGAATTCTGCTCAGCTCATTGCCAGCACATGGTGAAAGTTTTGTCAGGTGAAGCTAAAACTATCGAGCATTATAGATATTTTCTTTATGACCAAGTGAGGCAAAAAATCCATCAAAATCAGTCGCATATGAGAGCTGTTGGTTAGCTGAAAAAAACAGTCTTACATAATATTCTTGTTCAGCTGATAGCTCTTGCATCCAGTAGGATTTACACACCAATTTAGCTCTGTGATAGAAATAAGCTAAAGTGTCATCAAAGAAATGTTAAATATTTTAATTCTGGGCCCATGCTTATAAAAGATTTAAAGAAAGAAAGAAATGTTTTATTTAACGACGCACTCAACACATTTGTTTTACAGTTATATGTTGTCAGACATATGGTTAAGGACCACAAAGATTTTGAGACAAAACCCACTGTCGCCACTTCTTGGGCTACTCTTATGTCGATTAACAGCAAGGGATCTTTTATTTGCACTTCCCACAGGCAGGATAGCACAAACCATGGCCTTTGTTGAATCAGTTATGGATCACTGGTCAGTGCATGTGGCTTACACCTACCTATTGAGTCTTGCAAAGCACTCACTCAGGGTTTGGAGTCGGTATCTGGATTAAAAATCCCATTTCTCAAGAGGGATCTGAACCCAGTACCTACCAGCCTGTAATCCGATGGCCTAACCACGATGCCACCGACGCCGGTAACTTTTAAAAAGTCCAGACTCCATCTTTAATTGTGTCCCACGCATACAATTTCAATGGTGTTGACATGACATTACCGTCTCAGACTCTTACTAGAGTCAGTAAATGTTTTATAAAGCACCAGACCAGTTCCACCTTTTTGCTTCAATGTGATAAAACGTTCGTATTTCCAGGGATTTGAGGCTGACGATAGCACTGACACAGACAAACGTCCGAGGGTCGGCAGCGACTCATCTCACGTGTCTGACACAGACAAGACAGCCACAGACAAACAAGATGAATCAGGTGAACCATATACTTAAATTTAACATCACAATACATGTACTTCCTCAGTCTTTATTGCTTATAAAGCTGGTCTGACCCACGGCACTAACAAATGACCGCTGGTAGTAAGGGAGTATAGTAGGTGGTTACAAATACCTCTTAACAATGGCAGAAATAACCACTGAACACTCCCTGAAGTGGTCAGGCTAAGCCCACAGCTAGAAGCTGATGGGGAATAGCATGTGTGTGGCACAGATAGCTACAAGAGACAAGCATATGATATGTGGAGATGAACAGTAAAAGAAGTTGAAAGATAGGAGGATTTGCCAGATCGAGGAAAAATGAGATGGAATTCAAAGGAGAGAAAGTAAAGAGGGGTAGTGGGATAAAAACTACTTACTCTAACATTAGACTACAGGCAGCAGTATACCATGTAGCATCTGACTAGGTCAAAGTTCAAAGTGATTCCAAAACTGCATATGTGATGATAAAATTAATATTGTTTAAACCAAGTTCAAAGTTTAAATAAAACACTCAAACAGTATAACAGTATTGCTCTGCTGTTTCGTCTACAAATAACCAAACAAAAAACAAAAAATGTTTTATTTCACAACGCACTTAACACATTTTATTTACGGTTATATGGCATCAGACATAGGGTTAAGGACCACACAGATTTTGAGAGGAAACCCGCTGTTGCCACTTCATGGGGTACTCTTATGTCAATTAACAGCAAGAAATCTTTTATTTGCGCTTCCCACAGGCAGGATAGCACAAATCATGGGCTTTGTTGAACCAGTTATGGATCACTGGTCAGTGCAAGTGGTTTACACCTACCCATTGAGCCTTGCAAAGCACTCACTCAGGGTTTGGAGTCGGTATCTGAATGAAAAATCCCATGCCTCAACTGGGATCCGAACCCAGTACCTACCAGCCTGTAGACCGATGGCCTAACCACGATGCCACCGAGGCCGGTACTACAAATAACAATGCCATAACAAAATCCCTGTTCACCCATGTCACTCTGCTGCAGTGTTTGTTTTTTTTTTTTTTTTTAAAGGGTGATCAAGTTGAAAGAAAAACAGATAGGGTGTTTTTGTTTTTTACATCTAAGGGTTTTAATATGATTGACTATGTGTATATTTCAGCACCGAAGGATTCCGGTGATACATCAGAAGGCGTGGCAGCTGGTCAGACAGAAAAGGAAAGAACAGATTCGACTCAACATGACAGGTTAACAGAAGGTATAAGCCAAATGTATTCTTTGAACCAATCTTGTTACATGATCAGTGTGTAATAAGCCCATTTTAATTTCTGTTGGGGTATATATATTCCTTTCATATATTTCTAGTTTAACAAAAATAGCTATGTATAGGACTGAAAAAAGCTTTACACATTGTGGAATATCTTTCCAATTCTATGGGTGCTTTTGTGTTCCTGTTATACATTTTGTAGTTTTTGTCTTTTTTGTACAAGTTTATCAGTAAGCACATTATGGGGGAGTGTTCAGTATCATTCAGTACATTTCTGTAGTCCATCCTGCAGGGAACGCCTTTTTTCATGCTATGGAATTTACTACAAGTTATTTATTTCTGACCCAATTGTTTTCTAAATTGGACACAAAAATAGGTTTTTGTTGTTTCCAACAAATGTTTACTTTTCTTCATATGTCAAATAAAATTGAAATTATTCGCACAAAAAATATACATTTTTGTAGGAGGATAGGACAGACTATATATTTTTTTTACAAACCATTTCATTTTCATTTTATTTCAACTTATTTTCATGCTTATATCCAATTAAGGTTGAAACATTGTCTCCTGGGCACACACGTCAACTATCAGAGCTGTCTGTCCAGGACAGTGGGTTAATTAATGGTCAGTGAGAAGGAAGAGGGTATAGTGGTCTTACATTTACCTTTTAAGTCATTAAAACTCACTCTGGGTGGCTGTCTGTACTGGGCTGTGAACCCAGTACCTACCAGCCTGATGTCCAATGCATAACCACGAAACCACCAAGGCTGGTACAAACTCTTTCTCTTCAGGTTCGTCTGTGAGCACGGAAGCTGTTCAGAAGCTAGTAGAGTCGTCCCAGAGTGTGGAGTACCCACCCGTGGAGCTGCCCGAGATGCTGTCTCTCCCATCGGACGGAGTCGAGTACAAGGCTCTGTCAGTGAACAAGATCAAACAGCTGATAGACATCCTCACCAGTCTTGTCTACCACAGAATCAGGCTGTAAGAAGTCCTAAATTAAAGAGACAGTCTTGAGTTTACAACCATTGTAAAATGTTTTCGACCAATAGAGCCTTCTCGATGATGTAACATAAAAAATTAATTAAAATATCAGTGTCTGTATTTACAAGCTGTTTATTGTTGTCCTAATGCTTGGGACCAGACTTTACCTCCAAATAATTGTGTATGTCTAAAAACATACATGTATATACATGTATCACGAACTAAAGTAAAAACTGAGTGCTGCAAACATTAGTATACAACCGCAAACACATTCGATATATAAACACTGATATTCTAAACAAGAAAATGTATTTAGTATGAAATAGTAGTCGCCAACAAGGCTCTGTTATCCAAACATCTTACAATGGCTGCAAACTCACGACAATCCCTTTAATATTATTTTACTATTATGTTTCTTATGCCATTGCCACCCTTCTCTCTCATTTCTGTTTCTTTGTGTTCAAGTGGTGGGATCTAGCGTAGTTGGTTAAATACTCCTCTGAACCCATTCTCTGACTGGTATAAAAAGGCCATTGTTTGTGCTTTTCTGTCTGTGGGACAGTAATGATCTCTTACTGCTTATGGAAAAATGTAGCAGGTTTCCTCTGAAGATTACATGTCTAATGTTTGATGTCCAATAGTTGATAGTTAATTGAATGTGTTCTAGTGGTGTTGTTAAACAAAACTTTCTTTTTTTAACTTGAAGAAACTTAATTTGATTGTTGTATGTTTGTGTGTTGCTACAGGAGCTTGTACGAGGAGGATGGTCTCAAGTTTGCGACACTGCTGTGTTTGAACGTACAGGCCGAGAGCGGAGAGGTCTTCACGAACGAGGAGATGTCTCTACTCCTACAGGGTGAGAACATTTTACACTGTAGTATTTACTCAGGGCTTTCTAAAATGTTTATAAAATCCACTAGCCATGGGATAAGTAACTTAAAAAATTTAAAATCCACTATTAAAAATCCACTAGCCCTACTTTACTTCAAAGTAAATACAATTTTGCTAATGGTAATAATCAGATATGTCACCCAAAGAGGGAGATAGAGTTTAAAAACATTAAGATTGGGGAGTTAGGAGTGGGGACAGGAGATTCATATTTACAAAATAGACTTAAATGTAGCATTTGATAAGTGGTTTTTTCACTAGCTGTCGGGCATGGTAATAGTACTTATTTACTAGCCCAACTTTGAATATCACTAGCCACAGGATGGGGCCACCATAATCTAGAAGCCCTCATTTACTATGGGGTCTGGAACAATTATAAATATTTTCACAAGCCTTTTCTTTTGGCACTCCACTCCCTTCGTAAAAAATGTCAATTTTGTAAGGAATATTTTTATTTCAATCGCCTATGTAACTGATGTGTTCTTCCGTCCCCAGGTAACCCCGGACTAGGAATGCAGCTGACACTGTCTGACTTTGACTGCAGTGAGTCCCCGCCCACGTGGCTGTCCCAGGAGAAGTGGGAGGACATCCTAGCTCTGTCCGTGTTGCCAGGACCCCTCGACAGTCTGTGTGTCGACTTTGCGCAGAACTCCCAGCACTGGCAGGCCTGGTACAACACACCCTACCCCGAGAGAGAAACGCTGCCCTGTACCGCTATGGGGAGCACAGAGCATGAAGGTGAGGATACAGGTGTTATAAATTAAAGGTGCAAACACTAGTTTAAGTTAGAGAAAATTAACACTAAGTTTCATTAATCTACAAACCTGTAACTCACAGTGTTTAAAACCTAGGGTCTGTCAGTTTAATGTTGTAAAAAGAAAAACACATTTTGATTGTATGGACACCATATGAGTGGTATGTTCAGAAGACTGAGTGCTTGCAAGCATTTTGACTGGTATCATCTTTCGTCGGTAGGCCCATTGGGCTATTTCTCGTCACAGCCAGTGCACCACCACTGGTATATCAAAGGCCGTGGTATGTGCTATCCTGTCTATGGGATGGTGCATATAAAAGATCCCTTGCTGCTAATCGGAAAGAGTAGCCCATGATGTTTTCCTCTCTCAATATCTGTGTTGTCCTTAACCATATGTCTGATGCCATATAACTGTAAATAAAATGTTTTGAGTGCAGCATTAAATAAAACATTTCTTTCTTCTTTTTCTTTTGATATCATCATCTTCTGTTATATCACATTCATTTAACATTTCCCAGATGCTTCCCATGATAAGCTCCCAGCGCGGAGTGGTTCCCGGGGCAGCAACCAGGCGGCACTGGACCGCGTGGTCACCCCTGACCTGGGCTTGCTCAGCGAGTTCCACCAGCTGCTCATCCTGCGGATGCTGCGGCCCGACCGCCTGCCCGCCGCGCTCAGTGGGTACGTGGAGCGCAACCTCAACCTGACAATGCCCGCCGAGTATGGCTTCAATCTGGGTGATGTGCTCATCGATGCCAAGAGTCACCTCGGCGTGCTGCTGCTGCTGCCACCTAGCCCCGACCACCAGAACACACACGCCGTGGCCAGGATCAAGCTGACCACGCCACCGGTCGACACGCTCGCTGCTTTGGCTAAGGTTAGTGGTGATGATGTTTTTTAAATGAGTTTTTTGTCTCACCTTTGCAAAGTAAATAGGTCAGATATTGGTGATAGTTTTCTGATGGCCTTGGCAGTGATTGCATCAACTTTTGCATTTAGCTAAGGATTGAAGATTCACATTTAGTTCCACTTCTCTCAATAATAAAACCTAAGTCAGTGAAACATTGCTTATAGTTATATCTATGAATTTGCATCTAAATGCATATTATTATTATTATTATTATTATTATTTTTATTTTATTTTTTTTAAACATGCATTGATATTAACATCTATGGATACAATTATCAGTGACTTCTAATAAGTTTATGTTAATTTCCTTTTTTGTTTTGGTGGGTTGTTTTATTTTATTAAAAATAAAGTTTATTAACCTTAAAAAAAATATATGGTAGTGTCAGAGATGCAATTGTTTTTTAAATATAGTGGTAAAGAAATATATATCTGAAAGGAAGGGAATGTTTGTTTAATAATACCTCTGAACAATTTAAACTGTTGTTAATTGATGTCTAAATACAACAGTTGGTTTAAAAAGAAAAACATGCTACCATACGGGCTACTAATGCTGAATAACAGCAGAGGGATCTTTTATACGAACTTGGCTGCAAAAGAAAATTCCACAGCCTATATGGTATCTCTTAGGGGCACTGGTTGAAATGAGAAGTGGGTAGGAGATTTTAGATTCACTGAAAGGATCTTTGATGATTACTTGTTTGTTGATCTCTGTTATATTTAAGTAACTGATTTGTTGGAAGTTACTTATTGTAATTATTAGTTTTAGTAGCCCAGTGGTACAACACTCGCTTGATGCGCTGTCGAGTTTGGGATCGATACCTGTCAGTGGGCCCATCAGGCTATTTCTCGCTCCAGCCAGTGCATCACGACTGGTACATCAAAGGCCGTGGTATGTGCTATCCTGTCTATGGGTTGGTGCATATAAAAGATCCCTTGCTGCTAATTGAAAAGAGTAGCCCATGAAGTGGCAACAGCGGGTTTCTTCTCTTAATATCTTTGTGGTCCTTAACCATATGTCTGATGCCATATAACTGTATTTAAAATGTGTTGAGTGCATTGTTAAATAAATTTAAAAAAACATTTTTTTTATAAGTTTTAGTTCTAACTAATAACAACTGTGCAAGTGGTATGCTGCCACTTGTAGAACAAAAGAATAAGATGGTGCTCTGGCATAACGGTGGATAATTAAAAACATTTCATGAACAAACATGGTAGTTATTAAGCGAGTGTACTTTCTAAAAATAACAGTCAGTCATAATACATGTATATAGAGGCTATTTCATGGTTTTTTCAAATACAATTTTTATGTCAATTAGTAATGCATGAAACCCATATTTACACATCACGAGTTGACATAAAAATCATATTTAAAAAAACACACCATAAAATGGTCCATTTGTTATATACATCTTTCCTAATTTTTTTCTAATACAATTTTTATGTCAATTTGTGATGTGTGAAACCTATATTTACACATCACAAGTTGACATAAAAATTGTATTAAAAAACCCCAACCATAAAATGATCCATTTGTTAAATACATCTTTCCTAATTTTTGACAATATCTTTCACCTTTTTGTTTAATATATTTCGATTATCCTATCAAAAACACATCACACCATGATATATTTGTTCCGTTGCATCTTTTCCACAACTATTACTTGTCCATGGACTTTTGAAAAGAAGTATGAATAAGAATGATCTTTTTCTTTTCACATTACTGGTACTCAAACAAGTGCATCCCCCCCCCAC
>JAECMU010279631.1:0-16460 GCA_016106625.1 Dracogyra subfuscus | reverse complement strand
AAAGACTAAAATCACACGAACGACATATCGGTTGTCTAAAAAATTGAAATTTTATGCCCTGTTACAGGTTTGTAGATTAACCGAAATAATAATTTATATTTGCTGGTTAGAACTAGGGAATGCGGCTTTAAAAAAACATTCTTAAGAAAATAAGTTTGGTAAGTAATTTTTTTTAAAAAATTTGAAATTGAAATCCAGGCTTTTTTAGGATACCACCAAAATTGTAAAACTGATGCAACATCTATACATAATGGATTCCATCTGGTGTTACATTTTCAGCCCAAAAATAAGGATTTGTTAAATTTGTAACCTAAATTTGTGGGGAACCTTGTTAAAAGCATACAGTTAGTGGTATTAAATGCCTTCTACCTTCTATCCTCATGCATACAGTTTGAATGTTCATTAACAGTTTCACAATTAGGGGCCTACAAATAATCCCAAAGTTCATCTTGCTATTTGTTTTTCTGTTCTGTTTATGAAATTTTGTTTGTTTGGAGTGGGGGTTTTTTGCATTGGGTTTTGTTTTTCTTTTATATTCATTATTTACAATGTTAATTGGTTTGTTATTGTTAATTTTTGTTGGGTGATAGTTATGAATATACTTGTCATTAATATATTTTGACAGCCCCTCCCCCAACCCCATCCCGTTGTTTCCGTTACCATTTGAACGGCATTTCCTCTTTTTACGTCTTGCTAAGCCTAATATTATAAAATATATACAAACGATTGTTATAACTGATACAGTGTCACAAACAATTTACCTTCGAAGCATTTTTTCTTCTGGCGAGAGGTTTGTGAGCCGCCTTCGTTTTCGAGGTTGTTGATCCTCCATCACGGTGTCTGTCATCGGGACCGAAATTGTGACAGTTTGAGGAAGTGACAGCAGCGAGTGTTTCTTCTGCGTCGATGTTATAATGATGGTCTTAGGTTTCACTGACAAAGCCATTCTCGAAGTCCATGTACGTTTCCAATCAGTTTTGAGGTTAGAATTAGGGAATTGAAAAATACTTTCGATATGTTAGCTACCTCATGTTTACTTTTTTCTTGCCATCATGTATCTAGTAAATGCTGATGTGGCCTCTGTTTATTGGATATATCCTTTGATGACGCAGAGTCGTTCTGCTTTGCGATTGGTTGAGAAGGCTGATGAAACTGATCTAAAATTAGCTCCTGACATATCATGGGAAAATGACTCTCGGTTCCGGATATTATGTCGACGTGGCAATTATTGACAACCAATTACCGGGATCCTAGGGTGGGCATTCTGGGATGTTCACGCCCTCTTGAGACTGCAGATGCGATAATAAAGACCGAGATTTAAATGTCAATCAAAAATGTGTGTGATATATTAGATATTTAATATCACATGCGCGATATTCACTTTATTACATGTATGCTTAATTTGCATGTTAACAGTCCAATATGCTAATGATTTTTTAGAATGCTAATAATTTTGTATCATTTTAGAAGACATCTGTAATAATAAACGTAAATTGTGAAACACGTTTAAAGATGGTGATCGATGTTTATAAATGTTTAGAACTGTGGGTAGGGTCGGATCCAGACCATTCAATTAGCGGTCATCTGAGGTGTATAGTTCGTAAGACTGAGTGCTACCTAGATTATGTTTTCCCCCCATCAAAACTATGTTTGGTTTGTGGGGAAAAGTACAGTTACACTTCCCTGGCGCGGATCCAACGATTGTTTGATTATGAGTTTTGATGCGCGACTGGCCTGACGATATACTGGCAGGGTAAGCTCAAGACTGAACCCCCCCCCCCCCCTAAAATGCCTGGATCCGGGACTGCTTTCAGCTTAAGAATAGGGTTTTTCTAAATTTTCAGTCTAAAATAGAAGTGGTGGGATGGGGATGGATCTGTTAAAAACATACAGTGGCATTAAAGGAACATTTAATTATGAGTTTGCTGCACTGTAAGATATGTTTCCGACTAATACAATATTTTTACGATTAAACTTAATATTTTTAAAAAAAAAATTAATTTTTTTTAGAATATCAATGTCTGTAAATATTCATTCAATGTGTTTCTGGTCGTCTTAATATTTGTAAAAAGCCCAAACTGGATTTTTTTTTTTCTTCAAATAATTTCGTACGTACAAAAAAAAAGAAAAAAACACAAAAAAACACACACACAACTGCAATCGTTAAAAAGGTTAGTCGATAACATTTTTAAAAAATGCAGCAAACTCAGGAATTTTCCTTTAACGCCTTCTGTACACATACGTATACTAGCAATTTGAATGTTCATTAAAAGCTTGACAATTAAAAATAAACCTAAAAAGTTCATATTGTTATTTCTGTTTTTCTGTTCTGTTGGTTTACTTATTTTTCATTTAGTATTTGTGTTTTTGAGTTTTAGTATTATATTTAGTATGGTTTGTTATTGTTACTTGTTTTAAGGTAATAATTGTGAATACTTGTAATAAATTGCATTTTAATACCCATCGTCCCAAAAGTTCTACTCTTGTATTCACAAACTGCTATATAAATTAATACATTTATAGGATTGTAACCGAATCACTATTGGATTTTTACACGAATTACAACTAAGATAGCGAGTGAAGTAATACAAGGACACGGTGGTCTGTCACTGTTTCTCATTGCATGTGTCTCTCTTTCATGATAACCCCTCCAGTCTAAACCCAATGACGGATCTAGACAATGATAACAGGGGGTGGCTATATTGGGATGGAGTGATTCGGCGGGGACTGAGCCATGGTGAAGGTTCCGGGGACAAAGTCCCCTGAAGTTTCGGCATTGTGGACATTATAGAGCCTTATTTTACTGATTTCCAAGGATCTAATTCCTAATTAATAATTCCGTAAAGTTTATAAATTTGTTGCCGTTTTCCTGATTGACAACAAAATATACAGAAAACGATTTAATTGTGTCCGATAAGGATGTAAGCCATACTCGGTACAAGTATACATCTGATTGACAACAGCCTGTTGAACAGGGCGATGCATATTATTTTCGCTAACGGAATGACTTTATTTTCATCTTAACGGTATATTTTTTTAATGAATATTAAAAAACAATTGCCCAGGAAAGGAGGGGTGGCTGGCCACCCTATTCACCGTCCCTGGATCCGCCGCTGAAACCCCCTCCAGTCAAAACCCCTTCTAGTAAAAAAAAAACCTATTTACAAAATAAACCAGAGTTTCTTTTGTTATGCTATAGGCCTAAGAAATAATAATTTTAAAAAATACAAATAATTGATACAAAAAATATAAAGTATTGGAGTTTATTCACGCTTGCATATGATATAATTTAATTGTATCGAATTTCATATAATTGTATAGATCACAGTTCATTAGATCACATCTTTAGATTTACTTTCGTCTGATGCAGTGTCCGATGCCTTTGACGTTATCCTCCATTGACTTGACACCATCTCGGCGGGCTGTGCATAAATTCATGAGCTTGGACAGTTTGACAATGTTACGGCGTACACGTTTTGCTGGGGGAATCACCCCTGTTGTCTCGCAGTAACACTGTGGATACCATTGCCAGGACATTTCGAAGACTGTCTATGGCACGCCAGATGGTTGGGTGAGCATGTCCGATAAGCTCGGCAAAGGCATTATTCCAGCCTTCACATGTAACGTTGTTGGTTCGAGATCCATTCGTTAGTGTGATGTCATGGACATTCCAGAGTTCTGGAGAAAATGTTGGGTCGAACAGTGTCGTTTGATTGTGTTGGTAGCTGGATACGGCGAAACTGACCAGAGACGTACATGTGTTATTAACGTAGCCGATTAGTGGTTCGAGTCCATCGGATGTGTTTTCTCTCAGGTACTGGATTCTGGAAACGACATCACTGAAGGTTCCCAATTACATTAATCCCTTCTAAAGCTAAAATCAAACAATTTATAAATATTGCTAATTACTATAAAGTTCTTTAATTATATTTTATTTTTTAAGGATTTGTTCAAGCTAAGCTTCTCAGTTACATTATAATCTCTATAAGATCAAACATAGCTCTAACATCAAACATTTTACGAAAATACGTATAATTCCAAGTCTATGAGTAGCTTTTTTTAAAGCACTGAAGTCTATATCGCGTAACATACACTAAATAACAACATAACTAAATATATTGCAGAGAATTATTTATAAAAAAAATTAAAACAATTATCCATCTATATCAACATTATACTAATTTTACCACCATAAATAAACAAAATAAAAGGTGTTTTTGACTATTTATCGCAGGGTTTTTTAACTGGTGGGGTTTTTGACTGAGGGGGTTTTGACTTGAGGGGGTTTTGACCTGGATTCCTCTTTCATACGTAATATCATGATTATACGCAATTAAGATTCAACACCGCTATTTGGAGTACATATATATATATATATGCATACACCTCGTGCAGCTATCTGTGGTGTCTGTTCAGTACAGTGGGTTAGCGCATGCTTAGTTATTAACTAGTGCCGTAGTGGTTGGTATGAGAGGTCATAAACTGGCTCTAGGTTGGAATCGGTACCGTGATGCGAGCAAAGTATCTAATGTTCAGCCTTTTGGTATTTGTATTTATCTATTTCTTAATTGGCAATGCTCAAATGTTCACGAAGGAAATCAAATGATAAAGCGGTTAACGGAAATAGGAAATAGTCATTCAAGAAGTACCAGTCTTATTTAAAAACATTGAAAAATGTCTAGTCCAGTTATCAAAGATGTGGAGAAAGAAAAGAAGAAAAAGAGAATTCTCAAAGCGGACTCCTCTCCATCAGTAATAGAGACCAAAAAGTCGAAAACTGTAGACAGTGTGCCAACACGGGTAAAACAAGATTTTGTGAACTTAAACTTGCTAAGCTTACCGTAATTTCACGTAAAATCCATATTTAAAAAAGGTAAAAAAAAATTAATGACACATTTTTTTTCAAACACATTCAGGTGCATTAGTATTATAGTAATGTTCAAAAAAAATATATATATCAATAGCAATTTTACATTAGAATTTTTCCAGCTTTCTTAATACGGAAATGTCATGTACCCAGTTTAGTGTTATTGTAAGGAGATGAAAAGTGACGTCATTGGAATAATGACGTTATTCAAATTCAAAATGATCAGTATTATTTCAATGCTTCGCCACATTAAAATAAAAACGGGTCTACTAACCTTGGTATCAGGTCGTTTCGCCCCTATTCCCGATCGCCCCGTGTTGTTTCGCCCCCATACCGGGTCGTTTCGCCCTCATGTTTATGTAGGGAATACCTACAAGTCGAGCGGGCAGCATGGCCCAGTGGTACAGTGCCCGCCTGATGCGCGGTCGGTCTAGGATCGATCCCCGTCAGCTGACCACTGGTTTTTTTCTCTCGACATAACCATATGTCCGACGCCGATATAACCGTAATTAAAATGTGTTGAGTGCGTCGTTAAACACCCCAACAACAACAACAACAACCTACAAGTCGATTGTGAATGATGAATAAATTTCTTTATGTGACTCTAGTTGCAAATCAGATATAGGTTATCAATTTGTAACCCTTTATCAACCATAAACACCATTTATATGTATTTTGTTATTAAAATGTTTTAAAATATAGTCCTCAACTGACCGTAACATATCGATGTCTGTTTTTGTTACAGCCAGTTTAGAGCAAAATACATGCAGTTTTCAAGAGGGGTGAAAGACTCTAAAGTATTAATATAAAATCAATGATCTCTAGTGGTATTTTTAAACAAACAAATAATATTATTAATAATAAAATAATATGAAGTCATAACATGTTCTTTTATATCATAACATGTTAATACGTTCTATGCGATCTCAGCGAAGTCGATACAGGTAACATGGTTATCATCTAGTATGTGGAATCCGTGTTATTATAATAGTTTTTTTCAAGATTTCTGTCTGGAAAAAATGTAAGTAAAATCTAATGAAAAATAAAGGTAGGAGCAATTAATTGTACTTGTAGGCCTAGTTGTCAACATTTTGTTTCGGACTTTACGTTTAATCCTACAACCTTGTTACCTGTTACGACAAAATTATGGGTAAAATTATTTTTATATACCTAATTTTGCAAAATTACCAATACAATAGGGGTGAAACAACTCATAATAAGGGCGAAATAACTCGGCGAACGCGAATAAGGGCGAAACAACTGGGGGTAGAATAGGAATAAGGGAGAAACGACACAGATTCACTAACCTTGACCCCTGTCAAATTTCTATATAACAAGGGGACAACGTTGCTTACAGGTTGGTATTTTGTTATTTTTCATAATTCTGGACAAAATATTAATTTTAAGTTTCAAAAGATGAAAGAAATGAAAAGTACCTTTTGTCAAATATATCATATCAAAAAACTAACGATGGATATATTTTATTTACTGTGTACGAAGCCAAAACAAGGGTGCGAAAAGTGACTGCCGTCAACCTTAGTAAAGGTCTAAAAAGCCGGCAAATGTATTGCACCATCCAAATAATTTATTCAATAAAACCCCACATGGTGACACATTTTCATACTACCCTTCCCTCTCATCACTCCCACACACAATGATCTCGTTTAACACAGTGATAATACTTTGTTTCGCCTCCAGGGCCCATGTCAATGTCCCAAAAGATAACATCGACATACCAAACTACGTTCACCTAACGACAAAGACATGAATACAATATTCACGGAAATACTATTCTATATTTTTCAGCTACAATACATGAAACAAAATAGATAACAATCAATTAACATACAAAAATTAACAATGTGGATGTAAAACTAATCCATTATAGTAAATAAAAATGAAACACCCTCCGGTATACGAAAAGAGTGCAACATTTCTAACTGTTCGGGTGCATGTATTTGCAAAAAGTATGATACCGCACATGTGGGTTTCGTCATTTTCCATTTTTAAGGCATCCACATGAAAAAAATATGTTTGTTAACTATGCACAGTTGACGAACACTTTGTTTAATATTTTTTTAAAGGAAAAATTAAGTCTGTCAAGCTGTCTGGTCCGGTCCATGTTTTACCAACACTATCACTAACACTTGATGTCAATACTGATAAGCAGTGAATAGTTTGCAAAATATAAACATTTTAATCATTTGATTTTAAATTAACACAATTTATGCACGAGACATGTAGACCCGATGTCGGTAATTTTAAGGAATAAACAAAAATGACTAAGTAATTAATGGTTTTAGGGGTTTGTATAGTTTTGTTTGAACTTTATTGTAAATGAAAATACTCTAGAACTGTGAAGAAAAACCTCACAAATGAACAAGCAGACAACAACAAATCAAATATTAATTATGCAAACAGTGCACAAGAAAATAATATGAACAGAGTTGAACGCAGTGAGGGTTGTTGACGATATCATGTGTTTCACCCCACCACTTGATCATTTGGCCTTAAGTGTCATTTCACCTCCAAGTATTTGTCATTTAGCCGCCTCACCTTATGTCATGTAATACAGATGATTTTGGCAGAGGTTATTGTATTATTGTTTTTAATTTATTTATTTTATGTAAAACCAATTTGCATTGATGATGAAGGAAAGGGAACAAACGTATACTTGTTAATTATTAAAATTAAAGGATCTATCCAGAGTTTTCTTACATGTATGTAAGATGTTTCTGAATTACAGAAACCTCACCCAGCTCTGCTATTTCAAAATGCACACTTTGTTTCACACACTGAAAAACATCTCGAGATCATTCTGCAGGATATCAAAGGAAACGAGCTTCGCTGTGTATGATCATTCAACTGTCAAAAACTTCAGTATATTATGACAGTTACCATAATGTAATTTAACACTATTTTTAACAGCTTCTGTTGTGTGCTATATCATAATCCATTTTCATGTTTGATACACACAATAAAAGTTATATTTGAGAAATAAAAACATTTTATTTTTATTGTTTTCACAATCTCCAAAAGAAAAAACACTTATTTGGCACCAGACGCTTGGCATGATCAGAATGGTCATTCTGTCTTTTGAATCCACTAATTTTCGTCTGATATTTTATCCTCAATTGCGGATTTACCTGGTTTATTCAGCACAGTACATAGAAGATAAGTCAGCTTACTCAATTTGTTTTGTACCAGATACTGAGGGGCAAAATAATGAATAGGTGGGTTGAGACACAGCTCAGTGGTACAGTGCTCACCTGATGCGCTATCAATCTAGGATTCCTATCAGTGGGCACATTGGGCTATTTATTTCTCATTATAGCCAGTGCTCCACAACTGGCATATTTGTATTATCCTGTTTGTGTGATGATGCATATAAAATATCCTTTGTGGCTAATCATAAAAGAATAGCCCATGAAATGGTGACAGTGGGTTTCCTCTCTCAATATCTGGGAACTGATAAAAGTTATATGGATGAACATTTTGCTTCAGAAAAGTTTCAACAGTGTCATTTTAAAGCATGTACAAGCATATGAATATGCATAGGAATCTCCCAAGTTGGCGACATGAAATTGCAGATTTTACTGTCTCAAATTGATTTGATTAGAAAATAAAATTTTGCGAGATGCAGAGTGAATTAGAATTGCATATTTAATATATTTTGTTAGTGTATGTATATAAACAAAGTTCTTCTGGTTTAGCAACCCGGTCCCTGGTTAATGGGGGGGGGGGGGGGTTCTGCTGAGTCTTGAGAGAAGAGGCATGTTAATATCTGTAATTTCAATTTCTCCTCCTTGTTGTTCGAATACAGACACACTAAACCACAAGTGGGGACGAAAACAATTCTTTTGCATGGTGAACTGTTAAAGCTTTGAGGGCAAACTGACATGATGTTTTCATGACAGAGTTAGTCCATCTTTACACATGAATTCAACTTCCAGTTTTACACTGGTTATTGTAGCAGTCCTTTGAGTCTGACAAATTAAATGGTTGTTTGTATACAACACCTTGCTGTACCATGCTGTGAGGTTACAGTGAAATAATCATAACTTTCCACTAAGTATAGTCTTATTTAGGGTTCGACATACAGTGTAGCTCCATGGTAAAGCACTCGCTTGATTCCTGTTGGTGGGCCCATTGGGCTTTATCTCATTTCAGCCAGTGCACCACGACTGGTGGTTTTCAAAGGCCATGGTATGTGCTATCCTGTCTGGGATGGTGCATGCAACAGATCCCTTACTACTATTGGAAAAATGTAGTGGATTACCTCTCTAAGATTATATGTAATAATTACAAATTTTTTGACATCCACTAGACAATGATTAATAAATCAGTGTGCTCTAGTGGTGTCATTAAACAAAAATGTTGTCTTATGTGATGTGAGAAGTTTGATTGAAAATGTCATATATATCGCATGTTGAAACATTTATCTGATTTTCTAATTCTTCTGTAGGAGTTCCACATTGCACAGTTCCATGCTGAAGAAGAGGAGGCTGCATCTCGAAACCCAGACAAAGACCTGGATATTTTTAAAACTGCCTGTGGCAACATCCGACAGGCTATTGTGGACATCAAACAGCTCAAATCGAAACAAGACACTGTAAGTATGATTAGTGTGAGATTTAATACTAATTTTAAAAAAGTGTATAGAATCAATATATAAATGTATGTTGAATGTCTGTAATGGCGTGATTGAATCGTAGTTTCTCAAGGAAGATTCAACTGGCCAATCGGGCCACTCACAGCAACATTTTGACTCACACTTACATCTTTTGAAAGGCCCCCGACTGATTTTATTTAAAAAAGACGTACTTAATTAAATTGCTCTTTAAAAACATGTTATCATAGCATACAAACAATAATAACAACACAAAAGCGGGAAACGGAATTGTTTTAGGTGTTTTTTTACAAACTGTTGTAATTAAACAGTCAAACATCTGGAATGTTTTACCAAGGTTCGGTCTAGGAATGGAGAAGTTGCTTCTATGGCTGTATGATGAGGAATTAAAAAAATACTAAGCTGCCAGCAATCTAGACAAACAATAATCACTATTTAATTATGAAACACATCTCTAATTAATATAATTAATAAAGAACAGAGGTTGGAAGCTGAAGGCCATTGTAATGGTTGTACCGGTATGTAACTCTTGCCATTTGGTCTTGCAGGATTCTGAAATCGAGAATAAACGAATTGATGCAAGCTTGCAGTTTGTTGTATTGAAAAAGTTGAACAGATTGTCACACTTTCGGTGCCGAAAAATGCGAGAAGCAACTAGTGAGGTAAGATTGTTATTCTTCTGATTTTAGCTCTTAGTATTATATTCTGTTAGGTTGCCAACCTCTCAAACCTGTTGTAAAGATTGTTTTATTCATCTGACACCTGCTCAGTTGTAGTTTTACATAACCCCATTTTGTCATTTGCAGAATAAATGTAGCACATCATAAACATACTTTTTACACCAGGCTAGCTCTGGATGAATAAAACATTTTGATAAATTTTCTTTAGAAATACAAACCCACAGTTATTTTTCAACAAAATACCATTTATAATATGAAATTTGTTTGCCTAATTAAAATAAAATTCGCCAATTATTCCTAAACTTCGCATTTGGCGAGTGGCAGAGCTAGCCCTGTTACAGGTGATGCAGAATATTAAAAAAGTTACATGTAATTGTTTGCCATAACCCAATATCTTTGGCATAACCCATATGTTTGGCAGAACCCATATGTTTGGCAGAACCCATATGTTTGGCATAACCCATATGCAGCTTTTCCCAGGATAATCAGGCTGTTTTTATCTGAGAACAACTCATTTTGATTCAGTTTTCTATATTTAAAAGCTATTCGTTTTATATCCCCAAGTTTACATGGTTAAAGGAATACTTTCGTAGGCTGATGATTTTTCCAAATTATTTTGGGCTTGATGGGTGGTTTTGTAGCCTGTTTGATCACCACTTTATGTGGGTTATGGTGGACATGGGCAAAAATCTGTGTTAATACTCGAGGCATATCATTATACATGTACCTCGTCTTTTGCAGGCCAAGCAGAGAATAGATCAGTACCACCTACAGTTACAGAATCTACTATACGAAGCAATGCATTTACAGAAAGAGATAACAAAATGTCTGGAATTCAAGTAAGTGTGCATTTAGTTCACAAACTCTTTGTCCTTTAGAAAACTGCTTATTTTTAGCATTGGATTCATTGATAAAGCAATCATAATACAAATAACTCATAATTATTTTAGTAATCGAAAGCTAGAATAGTTGTTTAAAGTTGAACAAATATGTTGTCTAGAATACAGTGGGTCAGGGTCATTTGAAAACCTTAGATCTGGGTTACATTCAGTATGTGGGTTTTGTTACAAGAAACCGCAACCTCTTAACTAACTGGTTTCTGTCCTGTCTCATTCATTTATCGTTAAGTGCCAGAAAAAGTCCAGAGATTCATAATTCTTAAACTCCTGATACCTTTATTTTTAACAAATAGTTATAATCAGTAATTAAAATGTACTTTGAAACATGCATACAAAGAAACATTGATAATGCTACTTTAATAGGGTGTGCAGTTTCACAATGATAAATGCATTTTTAGTTTGCTAAATATTTATGAATGCCATATTACTTTAATGTTGAGGAGCAAATGTTCCTAATTTTTCAGTAAATGAATTGCATTTTTACTGTATTTTTGTAAATAACTTCTTATTTTTGTAATAGATCGAAAGATGAAGAGATTGAACTTATTGAAGTGGAGGAATTTTATAAAGAAGCTCCTGGGGATATTTCCAGGCCTGTATGTATACTTCTGTTACTTGAAACATTTATGCATCAGTGCCAAATGTTTTGTCACAGTTTATTATTATTATTTTAAAAAATGTATTATGATATAAGTATTTTTATATAAAAATAATTATTTTCTTATAAAACATCTGTTTTGTGAAACCTTTTGAAATACATGCCATACAGTATTTTCATTTGCCATTAACTGTAACCTGTCTCAAATCAATATGGAAAACATGTTCAAATTAATAGGTTTAAAACATTTTTCTGAATGATGTGAAACTGATTGTTGAATTGGCCTAGGAGTGCACAGTGATCATACTCTTCTCATTAACTAGACCATCTGTTTTCAAAACTTCCACAACATGATTACTGTAGTGTAGGTGATAGACAAAATATAAGATAATTAAATAGAAAATGATCAGTCAATCAGCCAAAAATCTGACATGTTTTATCCATCTAAGGTTAAAGTCCTAGAGATATCTGGCTTGGTGCTTATAAAACCTTTAGAGTCTAGACTCGAGACTTTTATAGAGTCCGAGACATTAATGTGATGACAATGCCATACAAACTGTATGCTGAGATGTCATTAGAGATGGAGTCTGGACTCTAAAAATGGTTTTATAAGCATGAGCCCTGCTCAAGACAGTAGCCATGCCATTTGTTGTGACTACGAATCAGAACTGCCATCTGTATACACTGTTTTTGATATATGAAAATTGAAATGGGAGATCTGAAAATTTCACCAAATTATCTCCAAAATGCAAAACCTATAGCTATTTTCAAATAAAAGATCAATTATCACACAAGTGTTTTTGTTTTTTTCAAATTCAAATTAAAATGTGCCAATTATTTTTAGAATTCGTACTTGTCGAACTTGGCGAGTGGCATAGCTTGCCCTGTATAGTTTGTCTTTGATGTTACCAATTTCTTCTCAGCCATGCAGCCATTTGTTTTGACTGTTTACAAAACATGATGATTAAATTGTGTTTTTTGTTTTGTTTTGTGTATTACAGAAACTAACTAAAAATGATCCTCATCAATTGACTCTGGCCAGACTGGATTGGGAGCTTGAACAAAGAAAACAGTAAGTTGTTGTTTTTGTGTTCTTCACACCTTTGTTTTCATAAATCTGGTTTTTTAAAAATTTATCTTGTTTCATTTCTTAGATTAAGTGGTAGATTGCAAAAATGATCAGTAGGTTATCGATATATTGTTTTGTCTCTCCTAAGGATGTTCTAATAGAGCAGGAATAGAGGATTTAATCCCCTAAGAGGACCTGTCATTGTTGTTTTGTGTGTACCAACCAGTGTACTATGACTGGTATATCAGACTGGTATATGCTGTCCTGTTGAGTAAAAGATCTCATGCTGCTCATGACAAAATATCATGCACTTTTATTGTGTCAAAATGACTAAATGTTTGATATGCAATAGCTGGTTATTAAAACCCTTGCAATTGCCCACAGCAATTGACAATGCTGTGGAGATTGTCACAGAGTTGTTAATTCTCTATGGTATGTTTTTGCTATGTACTGCATTTAATTGTTTGTTAATGGTTTGTGCTGTAGATATTTTCTTGATTGCAGGGGTTATGTTATCATTAATAAATTAGTGTACTCTAGTTGTGTAATTAAACAAAACAAAGTTTAAATTTTTGAAAGTATTGAACCTATTCCTGTTGAATGTGTCCTCTGTGTTAAAGGAAACATGTCACGTCAGAATTATTTACAGTAATGAAGCAGGGTGGCTGATAATGCCCATTAACATTGTACTGTAGTCACGACAGGTTATGCCACAATACTCTACAGGTGAACTTTAAAAAAACCTGGCAAGTATTTTTGTACCTATGTCTATACAGTGGTAATCATTTACCTGGTCGATACCCTGCAATATACTCCTGCCAATCAGGAATCACCATGGAAAGAAGGGAGCAATTAACTAAAACAGTACTTCGATTCTCAAGTCAGCCTGTGGACGAAACATAATAATTATTTTGACGACGACAGTAGTGGTTTATTTTGTGTTGAACTTTGTGTTACTTTGGGGCTTCAGGCGGTGAGGGAATGTGTTTTTTACGTACTCCACCCGAAGATTTAAAAACATTATTTAATATTATTTTAGTTTTCTACACGTTTAAAAATAAAACATATTTAAATACATCGTTCTCAAATGTATCCTTATGTCAAATCCCATGTTTGTATATGCCATATTTAATTACTTATTGATGGTTTCTTCTTCGGACGGTGAATGCTGATTTTGTTATGTAGGCCTACAGCCCTAACATGAAAAATGTTGGAGGGGTTGTTTCAAAAATAAAATTTAAAAAATTCCAATTTGTTTTTTAACATATCTAAATACATCATGCTGGAGTGTATGTTTGTGCCAAATATGTACAATGTACACCTCTCGGCTTTCGCAACCGAGTACTGTTTTTGTCTCAAGCTGTAAATAGGCTGACACCGAAGTGCTATGTGGTGTTGGTGTCCAATCTTTTCTTTTGCGATAAAATACATGCATCTTTTTTCGGATACAACCCTTTGAAAAACCATAAAAAGACAATTGCGATTGTTTAAAATGTTTGTTTTACACCCAAAGGCCACGCAGTACTGCATTGTTGGACTGAAAAGATCGTAAGTCCCTTACTCCATATATAAACAGTTAACAACAATGGAAGAGTACAAGGGCTCAGACATCACTTCCCTTTTTTTTTGAACGCTCACAAATAAATATGCATAAATCGTACTTTGATACTGATCAGCGTAATTTCTTCGTTTTAAGTTAACTGCACATATTTTATTGATTTAAACTTATTTGTATATTATTCTTATATCATTTTGCTTTTAAAATGAGCTATAATATGGTCTTGTGACATGTTTCCTTTAAAGGTTGGCGACCAAGCTGAAGGAATCGCAGAGTAACAAAGAGATAATCTCACAGGAAATCACAACCAAGGAGGAATATCTGGAAAGTCTTCAGCCCAAGCTCTCGTCAATACTTCAAGTAAGCTGTGGTGGATCCAGAAAATCCATTTAAGGGGGGCCCCAATGACACGAGGCGGAATGCCAAGGAACTTTGGGGGAGGTTTGGAGAGGGATAATTAAAACAATGTAAAATTAATATATAATAAAATTATAACTCATAAAATGTAGGGGATGGGTGGAGTGGGGCCCTGTGGCTCCCCCAAGATCTAACCTCTGATATGATATCGTTATTTACTCTTAACATACACACATTTCTAAACATTGACAAAATAGTTTTATAGAAAAAAACATTGTGTTCTTTTGCATATTAACTGTTATATACCTGTTCTTAACACACTTTGTTGTTTGGCCAGGCATGAAGGACAGGTCATCAAGTTTTATCCTGTAACCACTGTTTCTATTGACAGATTATGATGACAGATAAAGCAAAGTCATGTACATATAAACCACTCATTTGACCTTTTGGTCACTGTACAATGTACCTGAAATAACAGAAATAATACATGTAGCTTTCCTCCTTGATTTTTATAGTCTGCGTGATAAAGATAATAACTAGTTAATGACGTAGAATATTGGTATTATCCTGTTCAGGCCGATTGAGAAATTATCTATATACTATCATGACGAAAGTGTTGAATTTGTTTGAACTGAGCAAGGTATCTGTGTTAAAGTATCATCGTGGTTAGAATTGCCTAGAAGATTGCAATCATGTGATGTACAAGATTTAAGTTACCTGATTTTTTAGATCATCATGTTTTAATCCCTGATTTATCATGTTACTTTTAATTCATATTGTGTTATAAGACACTTCGTATTTTAACACCCTGATTAACTTTACTGTGGTACTTTGTTTTTTAACACCCTGATTAATTTTATTGTGGTAAATTATTGGTTTTTAGGCAACAAAGCCTGTACAGAATTACCTAGGAATGCCATACGATGAGATTCGAGAACAACACCAAACAGCGTACCACCTACCCCACCCTCTGTATGTCCTGTATATGCAGTCTAGTGCATTCCAGGAAGCATGTGGTAAGTACAGGTTACTTCAAAGAATGAGTCGGCTTAATTGTTATATAATATTAATAACAAATCTTATTTGGCAAACAAAACATACATTTGTTAAAAACTTCAACAAACAAAATGAAAAGATGATTATATTAAACTACTGTCACCTTTAAATGTTAATGGAAAAACATAAAGTATAATTTCTTTTAACATTACCAATCCTCAAACAAAGTGCAATTTCCCCCCCACGGAGTGGTCTGGTCGAACATCCCTAAAGCCAATGGGATGGCCTAAATTCTTCTACTGTATACTGCTCTCTAGTTCCGGTCACGTGACTGTATCTTCCTTCTTTTTCACTTCGCTTTACGGTCTGGACGTGTTTCCCTTGGCTCTGCTTGAGTCAACTTTGTTTTGGGTTTTCTAGCCTTTGGTTTCGTGTTTGTTTTTATTCATGATACTATGTGCCTTTATTCTAATAAGCTTTCGTTAGCTTATTCTCCGTTTCGCGTTATTCACTTTTCTTAAGAATGTGTGAAATGTTCGTTCTTTGTTGAACGAGACGGTCGCCAGTTTTTATAATGAAATGTCGGCTGTTTTTTTCTTGGTTACATTTTAATGTACCGTATTTTTTTATTTAAGCTTCGAGCTTATCTTATCGTGTCGCGTTTTACGCGTATCGTAATTACTTTATCGTTTTTAAAATAAACATATTGTTGTCTTTTTGACAGTTGAGCGTCTTGTCAGACACCATTTACAAAGATGGCGGTCTCTTGTTAGTTACCGCTTATGTTATCGCGTTGTTTTGTTTTT
>JAECMU010279592.1:0-10105 GCA_016106625.1 Dracogyra subfuscus | reverse complement strand
CTTCCTGTTTCAGGGAGTTCGAATTTTTGAAATCCATATAGTACACTTAAAGCGTAAACTATACATCTAATGACTCCGTTTCATATTGAGAGAAATGCTCGTTACTTTTGTCTCTATTGTAGAAGGACAAAAAAACAAACAATAAAAGAAATGACTCGAATGCATTTCGCATATTAAAATTATAGATACACATATACTCTTCAAAAGAGTAGGGGAACTCTAATAAGAATTAACAATTGCCAAAATTGTAAGGTATATTAGCTGTAGGGAATGGTTATATAATAATAGTTAATTAATTAGGCAAACATTACAACCTGTAGTTCAATATTACGGTAGGTTTTATGACCACCAAAGATCTTGAAGAACGATTAGGGTCAAAAGTGAAATTGACGATTTTTATCAGTAAATCGCAAATTCAAACAATAAAAATGACAAAAACCCAAAACAAAACAATAACAACTGTATGAAACTGTATAACAGAATGAAAAGGATTGACAGAAATAATGTTCCACAGTGATTAATGGACCTTCCTGGAAATTGTCAAAATCGAGAATGACACCCCACGCACGTGAACGGGGCAATTGCGTGATGCATGTGCAAACTATGGAATGTCTTTTAGTGTGTTAATAATTAATAATATTTCAGGTTTCCCTTCTTTTTTTTGAAGGGTATATAATAATCAATACTAACAAATGTTTTTGCAAACGGTATAAAGAAAGTGTATGCGTTTTGTCAAATGTATGTTATTAAAACGAGATGGGTATTGTTTTCTCGTAACTACCTTTAAAGAATGTAATATTTGTTAAAACAAAATGGTAAATGTTGTAGACAAACGATATCTTATATTTAAATCAATTATAACTTTGTATACGTCACTGGTTCATGTAATCCACATAAGGATATTTAATTAATTTTAGAATAACCACTTTGCATGCAGCCTTGAAAAGTATATCTAACAAGCAATTTGTATTGTTACTTCCACCAATTTTACATTTACAAGATGTGTGCCAAAAACGTTTTTAACTTTACTTTCCTCTATATTGAAGTTCTTATGTCATTCAGTATAGAAGGATTCTAAATTAACTTCCATTGATTTACCCACAAGAGCTAGAAATAAACGAAATATCTGAACGTTTTAAATAATGTTCCTACCTCAATTTATGCACAGAGTATGCAAAGCGACACTGGTCTCCAAATTTAGCTGCATGACAAAAAGGATGACTTCATCTTTTCAGTAGTCAATTTTCCCATTATGTCGAGTAATATACCTTCTGCTACAGCTTTTGATGTCTGCATATCACATCTTCTAAGATATCTTAGGGCATGCTCATTGTATGCAGATTTTAAACAACGCCATAACATTTTGGCACAGAAGTTTGTTCCATCCGGATTTTGATGTCGAGGAACTCCTGGGGAAATTCAGAAGGTTTTATGGTAGACATTTGGAGGCTAAATACGATGCATCACTAAACAAACTGATGGCTGATGCTATTTCACAGTTGGAACTTGCGCAAACGTTTTCATCTATTTGGCGACTCTCACATTTATTATTATTCATCGTTTTAGATGAAGTGACGGACTTTATATATGTGATGGCAGTCCTCATGGGACTTTACATATGTGGTGGCAGTTCTCATGACGGGTGCCACATGTGGGGCAGGCTATGCTTATCTTTCACGAACACCTGATGCCATCATTGTTATGACAGTGATTTGTGAGTGCATGTCATCACAACTATGCTTCTGCATTATGTAGAGATACGGCCCTGGTCACGTAATACGGTGTTGTCGTTCAGATGTGTAAAAAAAACTCTTCACTTAATCTAAAATCAATACTAATAAAGTGTTCACATTATCTTGATCGCTAGTGTGGAAAATGTTTTTGAAAACAGAATTGTACAAACTAGGAATTGTCAAGTGTAATAATACTGCGATTAATGTCGGTTGGTTGCTACCAACAGTGACGTGATTAGTCTTGTTGAACGCAAGTGGGAAGTCCCTTTATAGAATTACGGATTTCGTTTAGCAAGTGTAACATTTATTACTGATAAATGAAAACTAACAACCTAACAAATAACAGGAATTAATAACCATTTTCTCAGTTTTGTTCATGGGCGATAAAAATGGGCGATAAAAACGATGTCAATAATTCTCATGAGCCACAACAATTTTAAACAATAGATTACTGAATGTGAGTTCAACCTACAATATTATATCTGATGCACAGTTTGGGTTAAAGCCCAGTTTTAGCACAGATGACGCTATTTTTTCTCTGCAGTTTTATAAGTATATGTGGCAGTACGAAAAGACTCTTTGTGCTTTCATTGACTAGTGTAAAGCATTTGATACAGTTAAGCATAAGGCATTGTGGCTAAACATTTATACATTAGGATTAAATAGTAAGCTTGTAAATGTTGTAAAATCAATGTATGGTCAGTGTGAAATATCAGAGAAATATATCTGAATCCTTCTGGTACAAATCCTGTCTAATTCAGTTAGAAGCTCTTTCGCCATTCTTGTTTTCTTTATGTGTTAATGACCTAGAAATGGAAGTGTTAAATTCCACTGACGGACTATACCAGTTAAATATGATTCATCGCTGTCTACTGATGTATGCCGATGATACAGTATTGTTTTCCGAAATTGCGCCTGAATTGCGGAGTATGTTAGACATTTTGTATGTATACTAAAACAAATAGAATTTAAAAGTAAATATTAAGAAAAGTAAAATTGTAGTATTCAGAAAAGGTGGAAATATAAAACCTGAAGAAAGATGGACATACCACGAAACCCGAATTAGAAATTGTTGACAGGTTTAATTATCTTGAGTAAATATAGATCATCTTCTTCGTTATAATGGAAAATTTAATACCGCTCAGAAGGGTAATATGCCACCAATGTATAAAAGCTATGGCTGCTCTATTTGGTAAAACTAGTAACTATTTCTTAAATGCAGAAACATTACTATCACTGTTTGATACATATGTTAGCAGTATTTTAAATTATGGGGTTTTAACAAAGCAAATGGTCACGAGATCCTACATTTACAATTCTGTAAACGTATTTTAGGCGTGAAAAGAAGCACTACTAATATGATGGTCTATTTTGAATTAGGTAGATCACCTTTGTACATAAGTAGGAACATCCGTATGGTTAAATACTGGATAAATGTGTTGAATGCAGATAACTGTATTTTAAAAGCGTGCTATAACACACTATATGACGAGTGCATCAGAAAACCACTTTCTGTTAACTGGGTTAGTCAAATAAGACACCTGCTTCTCACTAATGGTTTTAGTCACATATGGTATAATCAAAATGTAGAAATTCGCAAAACATTTATATCACTATTCAAACAATCTATGTTTGCTGTATTCAACAATTCTATAAAATGTCTGTTATACAAATTTGTTGTTAATAATTATTGCTTACAACCTTATCTTCAGAAACCTACTGCCTTGAAATACAAACATATTTTGAGTAAATATAGATTATCTTCTCGTAATCGTTTTTATGGAAACGGGCAGATACCTCAATATTGACAGGAATAATAGACTTTGTAGTATGTGCAAGATGAATATAGTAAAAGACGAATATAACTTTGTTATAGTGTGTCCTTTCTATAGTAACATAAGAGATAAATATATTAATCCTTTTTATTATAATAAACCATCAACATTTAAATTAACGCAACTACTGTGCAGCGACAATTCAAAACAGCTCATTAAATTGTGTAAGTATTTGAACACTGCTACCACGAGTAGATCAGACAACATTGATACATGACGTATGTTATTATATTGTATATTATTGCTATGCATGCATTACCCATTTACTATAGAATGTTATCGATTGTAACCCGATGCTACATACTATTCCCCGCAGTGTGCACATTATATTATTTTATATATAAATATGTATGTATGCCTACGAAATGTTGTTGTTTTTATTCTTGGCAAAACTAAAATCTGTGTTTATTCAACTTTCTCACATTGTGGATGATGATTTTGCTTGTGATCTCCAATTTCTTTCCATGAGTATATGTGTTTGTATTACACGTGAAAAGCGGCATTCATCTTTGTCTTCAGGTTGAAATAACCATAGAAACCAACTGACCGAAATTTAAAGTGTGCCGAGACCATTTGTCAGATATCGGATAGCCATAGTTTAAAATGTGCTGAGACCATGTTAGATACCAAAGTTTAAAATGTGATCAATCACTAATGAGCCATAGTTTAATGTGTGCCGAGACCATGTTAGACACCAGATAGCCGAAGTTTAAAATGTGATCAAACACTAACGAGCCATAGTTTAACGTGTGCCGAGACCATGTTAGACACCAAATAGCCGAAGTTTAAAATGTGATCAAACACTAACGAGCCATTGTTTAACGTGTGCCGAAACGATGTTAGACACCAAATAGCCGAAGTTTAAAATGTGATCAAACACAAACGAGCTATAGTTTAACGTGTGCCGAGACCATGTTAGACACCAAATAGCCGAAGTTTAACATATGTCAGACACTAAATAGCCATATTTGAATGTGCAGAGATGACGCTAAACAAATATGGCATTCCTTTCCTTTGCTTACAGATACTGAACGGTACCTCTTGGCGAAGCACGGCCCACTTCCAGATGGTGTTCATCTCAAGTCAGCGTTCTTCTGCCCGATCCCCTCCACCAGGGTGGGGTGCGCCGCCCACTGTCTCGCCTCCCACTCGTGCCTGGCGTTCACCCACTCCCAGGCAAGCCAACTGTGTCAGCTAATTAACAGGAAGAGGGTGTTCAAAGAACACCTCGCCTTTGATGCTGGGTGGAAGATGTATCACGTGTAAACACGCACAGAATTAACTGACACCCATTGCTCATCACGAAATATAGTTAAATCACACACGAGAACGAAACGGGATATCGGTTATTTTCAGTGTTCGTTAATTTCAGCACGCTAATGCTAAATCAGTTAATAAATCAGTCAAGTAACACATTTTTGCACGTGGATGCTTCGGCATTTATATAAAATTAGTGAAAGTAATATATAGTGAATATCATTATATTTTTTAATCGAAAACAGACCCGAAACAATGGAAGCTTAATATTGAGTATGTTTCTGTGAACATTCCGGGATCACCCTGTTTGTCCCCACAAATAAATTGGATACAGACGAATATATTTCCTGAGAGGTTTATAATTGTCGCTAACCAAAGTAATATTTACATTTCTTTATGGAAGATTTTAATCGATAGAAGAATGCTTTGTGAAAACGCCTGTAAACAATACGCGTTCCGGTAGCTATCTTCCGTGGACCGGGGCCATGGTAAGCATCGTACAACTAACAACAGATGAGGAATACATTCTGAATTTGCAATAATTTTAATCAGTTTATTAGAATTGGAGTTGGAATTTTTTTAACACAAAATTAATATTTTATCATCACGACTAACAATAATAAAACACAATAACATAAAACAAAAATATTCTTGGCAGAGAGCCATACGTCAATGAAAAATTTAAGAGTGTTCAACAAAACTTAGGATATATACCACTGGTTGACATAAAACAGTCTTAAAAGAACATTCCTGAGTTTGCTAAATTGTAAGATGTTTCTGACTAATAAATTATTTCTACGATTAAACTTACATATTAAGTATATTTTCTGGTTTAGAATAGAAGTGTCTGTATATTTAATGTGTTTCTGGTCGTCTTAAAGGGACATTCCTGAGTTTGCTGCATTGTAAGATGTTTCCGACTAATAAAATATTTATACGATTTAACTTGCATATTAAATAGATGTTCTTGTTTAGAATATCAGTGTCTGTACATTAAGTGTGTTTCTGATCGTTTTGAATATTTGTAAGGAGCCCAAACTGGATTCTCTTTTCAAATAATTTCGTACGTACGAAGTTTTTTTTATTTTAGGAAATAAAATGAAATTTAACCTAGTACAAATATTAGAACGATCAGAAACACGTTTAATATACAGTCAGAAAAATATATTTGATATGTAATTACAATCGTTAAAAAGTATTTGTTAGTCGGTAACATCTTAAAATGCGTAGCAAACTCGGGAATGTCCCTTTAATTCTTGAGTTCTTCAAGCAATAATGTTCAATTGTTGTATTACTGAATGTTTAAAAGCGGAATCATCTACAAATGTTTCCTTAAATAAAACTTGTACTGCATAATACACGCTATTGCATCTTCATATTCATAATTCACAGCCTTTACATTTACAGACTACTTACTCAGTGTATTCAGTTGCATCTTCATATTGTACTCAGGCTACATCGTGGTTCCATGTATACACTTAAGATCGTCTGACGTCTCGTTATGCTTAAGATAAATCATTCTGTACACATATTATGTGAGAATAAGACGCTGTTTGTTTTGTTGAGATTTATCTTGCTTGTGTTTGTTTTGTTGGTTATGTCTGTGCGTGTGTGTGTGTGGTCTTTTCTTTTCTTTTTGTCTCGGTTTTTGCGTGGTACACGTGTCAAATATAATATTGTTCGTCATGAAATGTGTGTTAAACGAGAACTATAACCAGACACACAGCCAGCACTGTTCCTGTGCCAGGAATCGCTTGGAACAGTCTGCGGGAACCACTGCGGCCTGAACCTGGTTGCTGCTCTGTTGGCTTGATGCCTGTAAAACAATGTAGACTGTTAGCAAATGTCTAGAACATACAAAATAAAAACAAAGCAATTTCAGATCCATGAACAATATATCTGTCTGCAATCTGGGTTGTGGAGGCGTAGCGGTCGGTCTAGGATCGATCCCTGTCGGTGGGTCCATTGGGACATTTCTCCTTTCTGTCAGTATTCGCAAATAACGTTTAACGTGTTTCAGTATAAATGTAGTATGCATTTATGTTAGACACCTCTGTCTCGTCTATTTTCGTTTTGCTCGATTTGTGAGTGAGATGCATGTAACATACGTTTCCGAAAACGACGTGAGAAATATGTTTATATTTTGAAAGGTATATACATATAGTCATATATATTTGGAAAGGTTTTGCGCAAATGCATGTTTCCACAGTTTGTTCATAATACAGTGATGATATCCATAATTATAAAAATAAAAATACTAACTGCGCAGTGGTATAGTAGTAATACACTGTAAAACAAAAGCAATTTCCATTACGTTTCAACATATGCCTGAATGTAATTAATGGTACTCGATAAGATCACCATACATACGTTGTTTCTTACATCTGAAGTTTGTATTGGTCCAAACTGCATCTAGGCACTGTATTGTTGGCCCTCCCTCTGGGACGAATCCCTCCAGACAGGTGTACCGTAGAATGGTGCCGTGGGTGAATGGTCCTCTACTTACATGGGCATTGACAACCTCAGGAGGATGCATACATGATCTGTCTGTATGGAAATCGTATGGATGCATTATATATACTGGAAACTCTTAAGTTCTAGAGGATAGTTTATCCATCACCACGCCCGTCCGTCTGTTTTTCTGTCTGACTGTCTGTGGCATTGTGATTATGTTTACTATATGCAAATAGCAGGCATGATAAAACAAAATTAAATGTTGCTTATATAAATCAAAGAGTGTGATATCTGTTTAAAGGGACAATCCTGAGTTTGCTGTAATTTTAAAGATGTTATCGACTAACAAAGATTCTTTAACGACTGTAATTACATATCAAATATATTATTGTTGTAAATAAAATATTTGTGGACAAAAACATTAAACATGTTTTTAATAGTGCTAATATTTGTACTAGGTTAAATTTCATTTTATTTCCTTTTTATTTTTTTCGTTCGTACGAAATTATTTGAAGACAAAATCCAGTTTGTGCTTCTTACAAAAATTAAGACGACCAGAAACACATTGAATAATACAGACACTGATATTTTAAATAACAAAATGTATTTAATATGTATGTTTAATCGTAGAAATATTTTTTGTCTAAAACATCTTACAATGCAGCAAACTCAGGAATGTCCCTTTAATATAAATTGTATCAAAACTCTTGGAAGCTTAAAATAGACTATGACAATTGACTGCATCATAATATCTTGTAGTTGTGATACATTAATTTACTAGCCAGATTACACTGTATTTTATATGTGTTTTCGTGACAAGACGTTTTAAGATAAATATATCAATTCTATTTTATTGCATTATCCAAATTCTACTCTCCATGTTAGTTTCTGTTAGTTGTGTCTGCTATATATTTAATAAGTAAATTTAATCGAAGAAATATTTTATTAGTCGGAAATATCTTGCAATGCAGCAAACTTGGGAATGTCCCTTTAATTATTTGATTTCATTATTCAGACTCTACCCTATAATTTATGTCTGCTGTGTCTGCTACAGGAGGTTATGGACAATACATCAGAATACTTTATTTCATTATTTACTGAGGTGGGCGAAACTTTCTGGAACAGTGCTTACTACTACCGGTACCTATTTTTGTGGCAATGACAAAATTGAATGAATGAATGAATGTTTAACGACACCCCAGCACGAATAAAACATCGGCTATTGGGTGTCAAACTATGGTAGATGCATAACAGTAATTGATGACCATCATCAAGATAAAAATACAAAAGTTAAATAAAACACAGTGTAAAGGACTGTGTAAAAAGACAAATATCACAAATATATCAACTTAAAATTTGGAATAAAATTCAGTTTCTCGTAAAAATTGTAAAATAACTTCTGGATGGAATCGAAATGATTCCATGACAGATCGTGAACCAAATATATCTTTTCGAGTTTTTTTCAAAAACGTACACTCCACCAAAATGTGGCGCACCGTCAGAGTACAATGGCAATGCTCACACTGAGGTGGAGAATTTTTCTTCAAGATAAATGAATGGGTGAAATATGTATGACCGATGCGGGCACGACACAAGACTACTTCATCCTGTCTGCACGGTCTATAAGAGGACTGCCACTCTCCCAAGACTAGCTTGATGGCATGAAGCTTGTTCGCAACCGCACCGTCCCAATCGAAAAGACATATTGATTAATATTATTTTTAAAATCAGTATAAATGACAAAATTATACCGAAACGAAAAGAAACTAAGAGTTGAACTAAATGTGACCCAGAAGTCTGAAGTCAGGATGAGAAAGTTATTTATAATCAGAGACTTGTCTGAATCTCTCAGACGTCTATGGCAGCTTTAAAACATCTCCAAATGATATTTTTGAGTAGGGTAAAATACCGCACCAGATGTCGACTCCATTTCTGTCCAAGCATTTATTCACCTTTTACACACAACATTTAGCTAAACTTTTTCATTACCTTCTCTACATTGAAACGCTATTTTTGATAAATCCCAGCGAAAAACTATTCCATTGTCTATCAGTAAACCTCAAACCGGCACTACGACGGCAATTTTAAAGAAAAGATTAATGCTGTCAAAATTATTCATATATGAGCCACTGCTGTAATAATATGTTAAAACATAACATCTCAACTTTAGTTTCGTAAGCTTCTATACTGGAATAAACCAATTTATATTAATTAAGGAAACTGAGCTACACACGATAATAAATTTATGCTTCTCTCTGGGATCTGTAATTGGACAGAATTCAGAGAGAAATGCCTACAGACTTTTCACCACTACCAGATTTTCGACGGCGCGAATTTCGAGGGCTGTAGTTCCTAATTGTGACATATGTTATGGTTGACATATTCACTTCTAGGAAATAGTGAAGAATTAAAATAATATGTATGTTTAATGGTAAGCCTTCTGGTTGTATTTTGGTGGTTATATAGCCCATGCTATTGTATAATATTGTGCGTCGACCTTTTGGGACAGGGGTATATAGCCGGAGTGAATCGGTTAATGAACCACCTGTTCGAACCGGTACTGCAGCCAGATGCGGTCATATAGCACAAAACTGAGACGGAAATGTTCTCAATTTTGGAGTGAAAATAAATGCTTATATAATGTATGTTTACAATGGTGTATGTTGTTAGTGCCAACGAGAACCCGTTCTATCGGCAAGCTTCGTTTGAAGTTGAGCAATTTAACATGGGTTTCAGTGGCAGATGACATCTGTGTAGTGAGACCTAACCATTTTCAAAATATTTTTTTAGGCAGCAGGGCCGTACCCTGACCAAAATCCATGGGGG
>JAECMU010279550.1:0-19560 GCA_016106625.1 Dracogyra subfuscus | reverse complement strand
AACAGAACAAGCATTCTGAGAGTACTACTAAAGCAATACATGTGCCATACCATGCCTCAAACATTTTCACAACTCCTAAATTCAAGGGTCATAACTCCTGTCAAAAATCACTATGATAGTTACACCTGATCTGCAAAATTTCTGTTTAATATCTCAAGGCATTGCCGAAACAAAATCCCCAAAACTAGAAGTGGCATGGACAGACAAACAGACAGACAGAAGGACGAAGATGAAACCAATATTCCTAATGATCAGAATCCATAAAACTAGAAGTGGGGTGGACAGACAGACAGAAGGACGAAGATGAAATCAATATTCCTAATGATCATCAGAATCCATAAAACTAGAAGTGGGATGGACAGACATACAGACAGATAGAAGGACGAAGATGAAATCAATATTCCTAATCAGAATCCATAAAACTATAAGTGGGATGGACAGACATACAGACAGATAGAAGGACGAAGATGAAACCAATATTCCTAATGATCATCAGAATCCACAAAACTAGAAGTGGGATGGACAGACAGACAGAAGGACGAAGATGAAATCAATATTCCTACTGAACATCAGAATCCATAAAACTAGAAGTGGGATGGACAGACATACACAGACAGACAGATAGATAGACAGACAGAAGGATGAAGATGAAACCTATATTAGTAATGATCAATCAGAATCCATAAACCTTTTCATTCTTCAAACAAGCATCCAATGAAAATGCACCTAACATGTCAAAATCGTCGATCAAGCAGAATCAGGGCTAGCTCGGACACTCGTCAAATTCGCCAATTGCAAATTTCAAAAACAATTGGTGAATTTTACTTTAATTAGATGAAATAATTTTGTGAAATCACTGATATTTTGTTTGTAAATATCTGGGTTTGTGCAATTTTTAAAGTTTAGTAGATAATTTGGTGAACCCAGAGTTATCCCTGAGATACCTCTACCAGCAAGCACCAAATCTAGAACCAGACAGGACAACTAAATACAACTGTTGATTGATTTGGTACTAGTTAACCTATAGGTTTTTTTTAATGATGTTCTAACCACATTTACTATTGATTATTGGTGATCACATCCACAGGGTTCTTACACTTGTAAAAACATGAAATTCAAGGACATTTTCCAGGACGTTTTCTTATTTTTCCAGGACATGAAATGTTCAATCAATGAATGTTTTTAGAAGAAATTGTTGTGTAAATGTAGACAGGTTATGGGAACAATAAAAGTAAAGTTGAGGAAAAATAAAATAAAACATTTGTGGCCTAAATTTCCAGGACATTTCCAGGACACAATAAAATGTACTGCTTTTTCCAGGACATTCCAGGCCTGGATCTAAAATCACAGAATTCCAGGACATTCCAGGATTTCCAGGATGCGTAAGAACCCTGATCCAAATCCAGTAATTATCAAGTTAAAAAATTACTATTACCCTTTCACCAATTCTCTCATCTTTTGAAAGAGCAACTATAGCTTTGATATCTTCATCTGTGAGACAAGCGGCAGCCAGCTTGTCATCCTTCTTGGTGATGTGGTTTGCCTGTATGACTGTCGCAAACACTGGGAAACCGTTGGCGGTGTTCAGAGACCCATCATAGTTATTGTGATAGATGCCAGTCAGTTCCTACAAAAACAAAAATCCAATATTTAATTACACATTATAGGACACAATATTTTACACAAACCAACGTTATGTTTGCATGTTGGCTATGCAACTTCATACGCACTGCCAATCACTTAAATGAGGAACTATTAAATATTCTGACAATCACTTTTCAAGTATCCAAGAAACATTTAATTAATGATTTGCAAAAAACTATCTGTATTTTACTTTTTATTTGTGCTTACATTTTCAATAAAAACATAAGAACATATATTTCAATGGCTGTATACTGGAAAAATATTTTATAACATATAAACCCTGAATAAGTGAAATATCTTACTATTTCGTCTCCTGGCTTGCATGTGTCGACCAGGTCATCAAGAAGAATGGCGTCTTTCGACCGTGGCAGTCTTCCTGCGGGAACCTTTCCTGGACTCTCTTGCATGGAAATGCGTTGGTAATTTTTATACACCGTCTGTAGTTAAAAAAAAAAAATTATTAAGGTATTACAGGGTTCTTACACTTGTAAAAACATGAAATTCAAGGACATTTTCCAGGACTTTTTCTTACTTTTCCAGGACATGAAATGTTCAGTCAATGAATGTTTTTAGAAGAAATTGTTGTCTAAATGTAGACAGGTCATGGGAACAACAAAAGTAAAGTTGAGGAAAAATATACCACCAAAATTTTGGCCTAAATTTCCAGGATATTTCCAGGACACAATAAAATGTACTGCTTTTTCTAGGACAATCCAGGCCTGGATTCTAAAATCACGATTCCAGGACATTCCAGGATTTCCAGGACGTGTAAGAACCCTGTATTACATCAGGGCTTCTCGCTACATGTCATAAGCAATGGCAGGCCCGCCATCTGTTAAAAGACTAATTTCCAAAATGCCTGCCCATCCATTGGCAGCGATAGTAATATACGCCATCCATTTATTTAGGCTGCCATCCAAAAATCACAAGTCTTGAACTACCAGAGTATCAGGTTTGTCGTCGTTTACAAGACATTTTTGAAGTACCCTGCAAATCGTCCTGTAAGTGGAACCAGCTCTATCAATTTCCTCCAGCCCTTTTCTGAATATTATATTACAAGTTGTAGAAGCGTCACGTGAGGTGAATTGATTTTTATGTACCCTCTGGGAAACCAGAGGGTACATGAAAATCCATTCACCCCGAGTAATGCTTCTACAAGGAATTTATCTTGCCGACATGTTAATTAATTAACCAATACACTATAATAAAATAACTACAAACTATAGCATTACTTACGATAAACCGTCCATTCACGCAAAAGAAAGCGCTCGACACCGAGACAAAATAGTTCCATCAACAATAACAGTTATTAACTTTAAATATGTTCAGAACTCACAAAAAGCTATCAGAAATAACAATAACAACAAACACACGCAATAACGAAGTTTAAAACAGTATAACAGTTAATCAAAGTTTCGAAATAAATCATCTACGACAGGCGGGGTATATAGTCATTTTTACCCCGCCTGGAATTCTCTTATGCGGGGTATAAGGGATTTGTCTTAGTGTAACCAGCCAATGGGATTCGAGTATTTTACATGAAGGCGGGATAATAATACTATACATACTGGATGGCAATATTTCTTAAACTATGAATAACTTTCAGATTTATAGTACGTCTATAATTGGGTATGTCTGAAAAGTACTACTTTTTATTTTAGTCACTGCAAAAAAAAAGCAAAATGTACAATAAAGATACATAGTAAGTCCACTTTTAAAAACAATCCCAATGCTGCTTATCATTAAGTGTAACATCATGACAGAAATCTCCCTCACCATTTATCTAGAAATAATTATGTTAAAGACACCAAACAGCGGGCATGCGTGTAGGATATTATGCAGGGGGGTGGGGTGGGGATCTGTGACAAGTCATGTTTCTAATAGGTTCTGGTCATAGTTCGTCAGAAAACATTTTTAAAAAAAAAAGTGCTTTCAGCGAGAGGCTAAGTGTTCCAAACCTCAAAACCTCCCTTCTACTCACAGCAGGCATCGAATTTTACCTCGGCAACGAAGGCAAGTGCCAGATTTAAGAAACGATATATATTTTACATGTAATACTGACGACCATTCGGCGATTAAAAAAAAGAAATAGTTTTAGCACATTAAACTAACATGTTAGTGACAAGTTCAGTCTACAAAAAGAAACTTGACACCACTGTCCGGTTTCTTCTGAAAGCGTTGGAACAGAGCCCTCAAAAGTACCCGGTCTCCGGGGGCAAATCGCCGCCTGAAACAGCTTTTGCCGCCACCTACTTTTCGTTGATGGTAAAAAAAAAGTGTTTTCTCTTCTTTAATAAAGTCTCCTACAAAAGGGATCCGAACAAGGTGCCAAAATAGTAGTTTATTTAATGGATGGTGACTGATTTGCGCTAACAGAGGCCATGAGATGCATCTCAGAGGTTCGATTTTTCAAATGTTTCTCGGGGAGGGCCCTCAGACCCCACCGCTTTGCCCCCTGCTATCATCCTTGTTGTAGCCTGCTACTTCTTAAACTATTGAGGTCACTGTTGGAAGCATATAAGATTAATGCTATGAGAGAATTAAAAAAAACATGTGCATTTTAGTCAAAGTACTTAACAATCCATAATGAGCCTTTAACATTTCCAAACTGACTAAGCGCATTGACCGAACATATATAGGATCGCGCTTTGAAGGTCACAAAGTTTAATATTAATGGTCATTTTGTGTGACACAAATGTTTTGACGAAAATGCAGTTTTTGTGTTGAAGCAGTTCTATATTGGGTGGGAAAAATGCAAGTTTTTAAGTGTTCAAACAGTCATTGTTTCGACATGCGCATTCTAACGGTACCTGCACAGAACACAGATACAGTCGCTAAAATGACAGAACTGTCTATTACATTTAGAATTATTTGAATTATTATCCAAGTAGTAGTTAGTATGCGGATATGCTTATGAATGTATCAGTCATTGAGTAATAATCAGTGACTCACCCATTCCCTTATGGAATAGTCCTAGGCCTTCAGTAGTAACATTACAGTTGGTAATAATATGGGATAATTTGATAGAAAATAAGTTGCCTGCGTGCCTCTTTTATAAAGGAAAACTTTGCCTTGGTGCCGCAATTTTTGTTCTTGACACGAAGGCAACATTTGCCATTTCCCCCAAATGTTAAAATTCGATGCCTGTCACAGGCCTCAACAGCCTAACTTTACAACATACCAAACTGCTTTTTTCTCTACTAATTATAAAATGCAGACACTCACCTGTTCCATATTTATTTCGAACGGTCCAGTTGACTGACACTCGGGACAGGTGCCTGGTTTAACCTCCTGGTTCTGAGTCTGGTAGAACGGTCCAAGAATAAAATTACATTTGTTGCAGTCATACTTGATGATACTGAGCTGAGGCATAACCCCTGTGGTACTAGTCACCACACCACTGGTTCGGATTAGCTGGTTCAAATGGAGTTGCCTGGAAAGTGCACAAAAACAGTGATTACTTTTATCCAAAAATCCTAGTTCATACTTAAAATGAAAATCAACAACAATTAAAAAAAAAAAATTAAACTAATAATAATTTTTAAAAACCCACTCTCGTCTTCTTTAGTCATAGACTTTTATCAAATTAGATAAAAATCAATATTCGATGGTGTAGGAAAATGTTAACTAATTTTTTCTCCAGATTAGATACGGTAATCAAACTGATTTTAACATAACAGGGTTGGTGTCCTTGTTCATGTGTACATAATGAAAATATATGTCAAACAGTTTATAAAAGTAAAATTTGCAAATGGATCCATTTCAGTGAACACAACAATTATATAATTAAAATCCTAATTTATGTATAATTTTAACCAACAGTGTAATCAGGGCTAGATCTGACACTCAACAAATTCGCCAATTTTGAAAATTGTTGGCAAATGTTATTTTAGTTTGGCGAAATAATTTCAAATAATAACTGACATTTTTCAGAAAATAACTGACAATTTCTGCTATTTTTTTAAAGTTTAATATACAATATGGCGAGTTATTTCGTTCACCCAGATCTACACCTGCATGTAACCCACAGCTGATCGGTTGATATAAACTGATTATAACTGATTATTAAATTCCCACCATTCTTACATAAAATGAAGCCCAATTTCCCAGTCAACGACATGACTGGCCAATCAAGACAGTTTGAACAACATACCTGAGAGATCGAAGATCCTCAATCAAGGGGAGTTCGGCTATTCTCACATGAATCTCCTTCACAATTCTCTCATAGTTGGGGTACATGCTCAAAACCACTTCTTTTGCAGCCTAAAAATTAGTTTCAACAGAGAAAACAAATTAATTGAATTAATATAACCTTTAAAACATACTTTGCTTTAACCTAAATTGAAGTGATTCTAACGTCAACTTCAGTAAAGTATGTTTTAATGACACCACTAGAATACATTAGTCAGTCCACTGGATGTCAAACATTTGGTAAATCTAGCATGTGGTGTCAAGGTAAAATAGGAGGATGTTTGAGAAAAGTAGACTATATATATATATACTTAATGTTAAGAGGTACGGTAAACGTTTGTGTAGTGTATTGACGTTCTGTGTCACCACAGAACAATGACTGCTCTATACCATTATTGCAATGACTGGTCCATTGGTAAAACACATGTATGCATGCACACTTGAATAATAACAGAGTCAGCGCCATGTTTTCCTTCCATTATTCTGTAGTCACAAACACCACAGTTTGTTTAACAACACCACTAGAGCAATTGATCAGCAGTCACTGGATGTCAAGCATTTGGTAATTTTGACATATAGGCTTAGAGAAAATCTACTACATTTTTCCTTTAGTAGCAAGATATCTTTTATATGCACCATCCTACTTGACAGAACACATACCACAGCCTGCAATATGCCAGTCGTGGTGAACAGGCTGGAACAAGAAGTAGTCCAATGGGCCCACTCATCGGAATTGATCCTAAACAAGACTGACTGTATCAGGCGAGCGCTTTACCACTGGGGTACCTCCCACCCGTTAATATTGCGTGTAAGAGACGTTGTAACTGTAAGTATGCCAGTAATGGCAGCAATGGCCACCACAAATCGCCGCCTACACACAAGAATCTTCAGCGGAAACCTGCTAAACCTTTTCACCATCAGGACCCATATCTTCAAAGATCTCTTAGCACTACGAAATTGTGAAACATCATAGGGTGTGACGTCAGTACAGCACATGCCATAGTGACGTCATAGCTCACGAAAATTTTACGAATTCATAGACTAAGATTGCTTCGAAAATATGGGCCCAGGACTCGAAACGGCATGTGGCCAGGTTGCTAAATTCAACCAATATCCTGTTTGGACGACTTAATTATTAAAAAATACTGGTGTTATTCACCCAAATAATATCTTCTTCAGAGCTATAACATACGAGTCACTATTAATATTTATATTCCACATTAAAATCTTGCTCATGATCAGTTTACCATAATCTGCCAACATGCATTATTATTTTGGGGGCCATCATGTTTGTTGGCGAGTTTCGAACCCTGCATAATGAACTTTCCCAAAGATACGAGCACATACTACGGTCCTCGATTTCCCAGTCACTGGGTTATTCTAAAAATTATCTCAATGTGAGATCAAGTGACGAAGTCAACAGTTATCGAAGCAGGCCTGCACAAATTGCACGAACGATCGTTTCGTTCGTGCGTCGGTTATGCAAATTTATTTCGCATAACCGATTTACCGTTCGTGCAAAACTTTCTGAATAAAATGTCGCAGGTACAAACAACTTGACTGGTTTCCGACATGTGTTATTATAATTAAATGTAACGGAAATGGCAAATACCAGTCTAGCTAGAATACTTATATTGTGATGTGTAAGATATTCTCATTGGTTGTTGGATGTCACCAAAGGGAATTCCCTCAAAATGCGGCCAATCAAAAATTGCGATACTTCCATTAATAAACGTTAATCGGTAAACTTCGGCTGATTACGGGAAATTGTCAAATATCACACATGGCGATAATTTTCCAATAAAAAAAGTTATCATGGCGGCGAAAGAGTTTCGGCAAAAACATTTAAGAAATGGCCTTTTTCTAAGCACTTTGATTATTAAGTTTTGAGAACCATATCTACTAAGAAAAATTTGACTGTGTATAAGTTTGACGTGTATACTATAAAGGTATATTATTACAGTTCATTTTTACTTCAACATGACAATGGTGTTCTTTATTAAAATTATTTTAAAGTTCTTTTTCATTTTTTTTTAAAAACCGGTTATGCAAATCAAAATAGGTTATGCAAATGTTTTTAATTTGTGCAGGCTTGCGAAGTAATGAAAAATTACGTCTGTCAGTAGTGAACCAACGTATGAGCCAAACAGGTCGGCAGATACAAATATAATTCAACTACAGATTTCTGTTGCATACACTTTCCCCCCGAATCTGGCAATGTGCCAAACTGGGTCTACTGGTATGCAGGTCATTAATGAAATTGGTTAGAAATTGTTCCCTGGACAAGTTTATGTAAAACGCAGGGCTAAATTTAGAACAAATTTTGTTTTTAGCCAATTTTCAGTATTTCATTGAAAGCGATTAAAAATGGTCAATTTAACTTTCTAAGTAAAGCAGGCGAGATATATCGCCTGACGTCACGCTAGTCGACATACTGTACAGTGTATACAGTGCATTCCCCAATTCATATTACCCGCCGTTTTGCACATGTCACGCACTGGAAAAGATTTAGTAACTTAACTTTCTGTGTCTTTAAAATTTGATTTTTCAGTGTAAATTGGCTTGAAATATTGGGTTCAAAAAGTTGTTTTTGGCAAGTATTTTTGTTTCACAACAATGGTGGCTCATCGTGGTAATTTTTAGGGATCGATTGCTGATTGTGACAGCTATTTTGATAATAAATTTGATTGTTTTACCAACAATGAAAATCACGATATACTGGGATATGAATCATAGTTCCGTTTTTTTAATTTTAATTCTGTCAGGAAGCCTCTGTTATTGGGAATAATGGACATAAATACTGGACAGCTGGCCACAAATGCTCGTAAGTAAACGCGACTTTTTCGATTTTCTGCCTAATTTTAATCAACAATAACTGATCTAAAATAACATAAAAATTAATTTAAAAACATGCGAGTAAAAATTATAAACTTGTAACCACCCAACATGACGTTTGTCAAAAATTAATCCAGTAGTCTAAAGGTTAAAGAAAGCCATTTTGTATTAAAATTAGCAATTGGCTAAATTTGGCAAAAGCCAAGGTGATCCCCGATAGCTAGAGCAGAACGCATTCTTGCAAGTATCGTATCTAGACCAAGTGTTGTATCTTATCTAGACCAAGTATTGTATCTTATCTAGACCAAGTGTCTTATCTAGACCAAGTGTCTTATCTAGACCAAGTACTGTATCTTATCTAGACCAAGTACTGTATCTTATCTAGAACAAGTACTGTATCTTATCTAGACCAAGTACTGTATCTTATCTAGACCAAGTATTGTATCTTATCTAGACCAAGTATTGTATCTTATCTAGAACAAGTATTGTATCTAGACCAAGTATCGTATCGTATCTAGACCAAGTATTGTATCTTATCTAGACCAAGTATTGTATCTTATCTAGATGAAGCATCAAAATAACCATGTGTTCAAGTCTTTAAACAATTACTGTAAAACGGGTATTATTCGCGAATGTGTAATTTTCGAGTTTTTCGCAATTTTAATTTAGCCGCGAAAATTACACAAATAATAAAATCCATTGGGGAAAAAAAGAAAGAAAAAAAAAACAGTTTAGCAATTTCGGCATACTGTTCTACATCATACAGTCTATATTCACTGCGTTTTTGTTTACGATTTGTAGAAGTGTTTAATTTATTAACGGCACCATTGGTGGCCCGTGTCAAATTAACTTCTTCGATCCTTAAACACGTTAAAGGGTCAGGTAAACCAACAATTTCAGGTTTGTTCAGCTTTTCTTAACCACTGCAAAACTGAACCTGTTATAACGCTGTTTTTGTGAAGAATGATGAATGTAGTTGATTTTTGGAACGGACATTCTTACTTGTATTGTTAAGCTGTGAATAAATATTTAGAAATTAGTATAATGAGCCATTTTTAATTGGCCAATCAAAATAAGGGACACAAATGGTTTTGTAAACTTCCGGGGAAAAAACCTCGTCGACAAGTGACAAAAACAATGGTGTTTAAACATTAAAACAAGATTACTAGTACAAGTGTTTGTCTTTATTTCATATTTTCTGGAGAGTTGATTGAACCACATCATGGATTAATTTCGTTAATTGTATACACAGTGTGGTCACCGCTGGACATGTGACTGCAGCAGGGAAAAGGATAATATTACGTATACCTCTGTTGACCACTCTAGTATCGATTTAATGTTATGTACCAAAGTATAGTTTTGTACGTGTTAGTAATTTAAAAAAGAAAAAAAACTAAAATCATGACACCGCGAAAATGCATTTTTAATATCGCGAAAATTTGCTGCCGCGAATAATACCCGTTTTACAGTATTCTTTTCTTTAATTTTCCTGTAAAGTCTATGAATAAAACCTACCTCGTCAAAGTTTAGCAACATTTCAGCTGGAGCCTCGGGCAGGAAGTACGCCAGGACTTGTTCCACTGATGCCAACATGTTGTAGTCTATCACAAGACTCTCCCGGTTTGCTGGGTGAAAAAATAAATCATTCATTACAGCACAATATTTCATGAGAACTGTTGTTCTCCTCGCCTGTCGGTTACGCAAATTTAAAATCACGAGAACTGCCGATCTGTTATGTGGTGAACTATTACATTCTAAATTAAAAGTACCATATATCAGTAATGAAAGTGAAAATCACTTTATTTTTTTAAATACATTTGAACCACCAATGTAGCATGTAGCACAAAATCGTAGTTCAAGTGTTTTAGGATTAGGTAGGCGTAATTTGTCAATTCGAGAACTATATTCACATAACCGGTTACCCAATTAAAACTCACATGGACTGATTTCAAGTTACCTAAGATTTTGAAATATTTTTCGCTGATTCATGTGAAAGTGCATTATAATTGATCTATTTTGTATATTTACAATTTATCAGGATTACAATAATAAAAACTGTGGACTTGCACAGAAAGGCATGTGATCAACAGTCCAAAACTAGCTACATCCTTTAACCTTCGGAGTACTACAGGCGAGATATTTCGCCCAACATCACGCCAGTTGACATATTGTACACTGTATACAGTATATACCCCTAACAATTTTATGATATCGCAGTGCAATTCAAAAATACCTGCAGAGACAACGTGGTGAATCTCAAAAGAGCTTTGTGACTTTTCATAACACTCATATACCACAGAGGTTTTAATCATGTCAGTTCCGGATTCCATCTCAGGATAGCCAGAAACCCAACCCGGGAATTGGTCTCCTGGTGTGAACAAGTCTGAAATTTATACATTACCTTCAACCATTTGTCGGATTTTCTCACGGTACACATTGTGGCCCTTTTGATCAACGTACGTCCTGAGGAAGTTTTTGAACCTGTTCTTTATCTCTGTTTTCGGGCCCAGCATAGACACCCACTCCCTGACCGAGTGACCTTTCATGTCCTCCAAGTTCTCTATGCTTTCAATCATCTGAAATGTTAAATATATATGCTCCACATTTAAAACAAATAAAAAATGGTACGTTTGTATTTATCTGAATCTTTTGAAATGTAAATGTATTTATCAAGGATTTTTATCATGTTCCTGTGTCTGATGCGATTGGAAAAATTAGAATGATTTAATGATGACTAATAATTAGGATGGGTTGCAATGCACTATTATTATGGTAGCCACACTCCCATGGCTAGTGATATATTATTATATGCATAGCAGTGAAATATCAGATCTACAGAAACCATAAGTTGTATCCGGTGAAAAGTTACATATTTACTGTATTTTAGCTACAGTGAAAATATAGAAGTCATATTTAAATTTTTGTAAAAGTGCATGATTAAATTATCTCCCTTTGTCTCGGTTATTCGTATTTAAATTTGATGATTACCAATGCATCTAATGGTATTTCTAAAAAAAAAAAAAAATAACGATAAATATTGCAGTATTGTTAAATAAATGTTAATAAAGATAAATTTTAATCAAATTTCTTTTTAAAAGTCTATGGTAAAGTAAATTTTCTGGAAAGGTTCCATAGGAAGAAATATACCATGACGTTCCGTGTTTTCAATAGGATAAGCGAAAGATATTACCAAAAAGCAAAAAATATTGTCTAAAATTCGGAAATATGTCTTTAATAAATAGACCATTTCATGGTGTTTTTCCGAATACGATTTTTATGTCAACTCGTGATAGGTGAAAACCATATTTTCACTCATTGCTTCGCAATTCGTGAAAATGTGGTTTTCACACACCACTCTTTGACATAAAAATCGTATTGGAAAACCCCCATGAAATAGCCTCTATTTACCAGGCCAGATGGCTAGTGATTTTTTAATTTGTTTTTAAATGTTGTAAATATGAATACCCTGCCCCCACCTCAACCCTCCAACTTTAGTGTTTTTAAGCTCTATCTCCCTCTTTACGTGACATATCTGTTTATTACTATTATTTAGTAAAATTGTATCAACTTAAAAGTAAAGTAGGGCTAATGAATTTTTAATCATGGCAAGTAAATGTTTTACATAACTGATTCCATGGCTAGTGGATTTTATAAAAATTCTACAAGCCATGATTTTGGAAAAGGGTCTATGTTAGATACCATAAAATGCCTGGTTAAAATTCCTGTATGTCCGAAATCTATTGCTAGTAAAATAACCAAACTTTAATCAAGTACACAAATTATACAAAAGACATGCTACAATACAACCATCAGCTGACCAGTAGTGTCTGTACACATTTGTTCTGCGAACCATGTGACAGCTTTTATTAAGTCCAATTTAAAATGTACAACTGATATTTAACATCCATGCGTTGTATCTTAGTATGCAAAGTTTAAGCTGTTGAAAACTAGATTTCCAAATATGAAGTGAAGTTGAATACAGGTATATTCCATTATTAATTTACTAAAGAGCCAATTAAAAAAATTGCATGCCATTAATGATTTGTAGATGCAACCTCATTTTCACTGTATGGTTTTGATCAAATGACCAATAAATTATCCAGAGTAAAACCTACAATGGGTTGAAACCTTCAAAAAACTATAATAAAAATAAATCCTACATTTTTATCCTGTTCCCGCAGTATTTCCAAAATATATAATAAAACATAAAATATCACTACCCTTGCACTCATTTTTTAAAACAGAAATTGAAAGACATTTTATTTAACGACGTATTTAACACATTTTATTTAAGGTTATATGGCATCAGTCCTATGGGTAAGGACACACATATATTGAGACACGAAACCCAGTCACCACTTCATGGGCTACTCTTTTTTCAATTAGCAGCAAGGGATCTTTTATATGCACCATCCCACAGAGAGAGAGGGTAGCACATACTACAGCCTTTGACATACCAGTTGTGGTGCACTGGCTGGAATGAAAAATAGCCCACACTGACCGCACATCGAGCGAACGCTGTACTACTGGGTTACATCAAGCTCTTCAACAAACTGACTGCAAATGTAGCATTTAATTTACAATAACCATGAGTTATAAAGATAAAATTACATCGTCATCATCCATGTCTCCCTCAGCGGCACGTTCGGCTGCCCGCCTCTTCCGTGCTGGTCTGTCTTCATCATCATCAGAATCATCTGTACAATAATATAAAAGTGGATTACAAATAAAAAAACCTATCCTGAAACATCAGGGTTAGCTCTGACATTCGCCAAATTCACCAACTGCGAATTTCAAAAACAACTGGCAAATTTTATTTTAATTTGGTGTAACAATTTAATGTAATAACTGATATTTTGTTACAAAATAACTGTGTTCCTGCAATTGTTTTAAGTTTTATAAATATCTTGATGAAATTTTCTACTGACCCAGAGCTCAACCTGGGCTCCATATTTTCAAAGTTCTCTTAGTGCTATGAAATCGTAAAAAAACATCTTTGGGTGTGACGTCAGTACAGCACACGCCATAGTGACGTCACAGCTTACGACAATTTTACGATTTCGTAGGCTAAGACTGCTTCGAAAATATGGGCCTTGAACATTAATATTTATAGTTGGGTATTTACGTTTAGGAACAATTGACAAATTTTATTTTAATTTGGCAAACATATTTCATGTAATAATTGATATTTGCAGGGCTATCTCACCAACTTGCCAATATGGTAAAAAAAAAAATTGTATTATAATTTATATTTTGTTGCAAAATAGCTATAGGTTTGGCATTTTTTGGACAATTTGGCAAAATGTTCTGACCATCCAGAACTAGCCCTGTATTTGTTGGAAAATAACTGATAATTTGGTTTATGGTTGCACGATGGTTTAAAATGGCAGCCCCATTTAGAATGCATGGTCCCCTATGCAAAGCATCAGACGAAACCATATTGTACGTTTCCAGAATTCTACATAAATCCAGAAGAGTTTAATTTCTATCAACCCCTGCAATCAGGAAAATGCCCACTCTTATGTATTGACATTTTATTGTGGTGTGAGACCTTTAGTTTGGTTGTTTGGGTATTTACGGAATAAAGTGTTCTACATGCAAGTGCAATGTCTGAAGTATGCTATTTACAAACAGATCTATTAAGATTGTTAACCAATGCTAACCAATACATAAAACACCACGGCAAAATAAACCATACCATTTATTAACACCCTGAATATAGTCCAAGGCAAAAAAGTGCCGTAAAGAATTAAGAACTGCACGGAACTGTCGACTGCCGTGGGCTGTCTATTAATATACAAAAATGTTTTGCAGAACAACTGTCAGCCATTGAAGAAAAAAAAAAAAAAAAAACCAACGTTTTTATTTGCTTTTTTAAAACATGTTCTTCTATTCACCAGACAATCTCCTGTATAAACATACAGCTGTTATACAATTGTTTTTAAAGGCTCACTAAGTGATAAAAGAAAAATAATTTGTTTTATTAAAACGATCGTCACTACATACCATAAATGAGACCTCTGCGCATTCGCCCAGAAACAATGCCTTCTTCACGTTCTCTCTGGTGTATTTCACGCTCAGCCGCCTGTCGCTGGGTCTCCGATAGATCGGAGTAGTCTCCCTCATCTAGACCTTCACCCTCAAATTTGTCTAGCGCAGGAATTGCTCGATAGTCTCTGCAAATCAAAATATTGTTATCAAGATGTGAGAATTCCAGTAATCAAAACTCAAAAAAATAATTTAAACAATACTTTGAATAAATAAGTTTGCTTTTCAAATCATTTAAAACGTAATATATTTACTATTATCATGAGCTAAAATACTGGAAGTTATACTGCTACAGTTACTACCAGTTTGAAAAATTATTAAAAGTAAATGTTAAGCTTTTAGAATTGCAATAGCAGCGATTCTAGATTATGGTAGACCCACTCCCATGGCTAGTGATATTCAATATTGGGCTAACTACTATTGCCATGCCTGCGGCTAGTGAATTTTGTTTGGGTCAAACGTTGCAGTTAAGACTATTTTGTAAATATGAATATACTGCCTCCACCCCAAGACCTCAATGTCAGCTCTATCTCCCACTTCAGGTAACATATACTTAAAGTAAAGTAGGGCTAGTGAATTTTTCATTTTGACTAGTAATTTTTTTTAATCATTGATCCCACGGCTAGTGGATTTTATAAAACATTCTAGAAGCCCTAAACAGCAATTCTGAAGCCTGCTTAGAAAACTGATGCTATCCTGAAAATGTTCTAAGTGGTAAGGCGTTGTTCTAGTCCATCAAGGGCAGTGGATCCTACAACCTATCACAGAGTTCTTCTACTCACCACCAGAGCTCACTCTGTACATGTCCAAATTAGCCAATGGATAATTTTCATTAATAATGGCCACAGCATTTATTTTAATTTTTTGACTAATAATTTTAATAAATTTTAAGGAAATACTCCCCAAACATCCCATCCTTAATTTTTATTTTAAATAATAAAAGTTTACGAAAGCAATAGACAACTTGCAATTTTTCTCTTCTGTTTGTTTTTTACACACAATCTTGATTTCAGTAATCAAACATGCTTGCCATCAGTTTTGCTTTGATGCCCTAATTTTTGTTATTAAACAAAAGACAACACTGGGCGTGTCACCACAATTTTTTTAATTTCACCCCTGATCACACCTCAACCTTGAGCTACTTTGCTCCTTTGCCAAACTAAACCCTTCGGATTGTTCCAGCACGCAGTACTTATATTCAGGCCTAGATTTAGGGCTAGTAATAATATTAGCACATCAGAACCAGGGCTACGTCTGGCACTTGCCAAATTTGTCAAATGCGAATTTTAAAAACAATTAGCGATTTTTATATTAATTCGACGAAATAATTTTATGTAATAATTGGTATTTTGTTACAAAATAAATGATGTTTTGCATTTTTAAAGTTTAACAGATAATTTGGCGAAATTTTCTTCAGACCCAGAGCTAGCCGTAACGGAACATTCAGAACTCTTTCTAAAAATGTAAATAAATATATATTCACTGTTCTAGCTGATCGCCAAACAATTCTTCTCCATCTTCTTCTTCCACCTCCTGCTGGTCATCACCTAAAAGTTCCGATTCGTCTTCAAATGGAGGCAGATCTCTGCCTGGGCTTGACGTAATCGGATCTCCGCGACTGCTTCTCCTCCGACGACTGGACCGCGAAGGACTCGTTGCAGTTGAGAATGGATCTGAAGAAGTTTCATCCTATTGAAGTAGAAACAATTTATTATAAAGTTTCCCGCCATTATACGATTTGCTCTATTTGATTGGATGATATCACTAAAAAAAACCTAATGATGTCTTCGATCAAATTCTTTTTTTATTATGTCAAATTTGATGTCATTATGTAAAACAGGTCATGGAAAGGACACTGGAAACTAATTTATGTCTTTCAACTAAAGAAGTTGTGTTGTTTGTAATTATAATAAGTTATTATTTTTTTTATATTGATATAAAAGTCACAAATTTTGTATAAAGTTGCTCTGCATTGCAAATTAAAAATAAAATAATAATTACAAACAATTCCTATATAATGCAGGCCTTCCAGACACTTATTAAAATATAGGAAATATAGGAACATGCATACCAAAATAGTGGAGTTCTATCGGAATTTTTAGGTCAAATATAAAGAGTTTTATAAGAAACAAATTAACGATTATCATCATAGGCATTTTACACAGATTTCTAATTACTAATCAGCACTCTGCACCCACCTGGCATCCTTGACCTTTGCCGCTAATAAAGCTAGTCTGATCCACAGCAATAATGACCACCGGTAGCTGGGGTGCATAGTAGGTGGTTACAAGTGCAGCCCTTGAAATTCGGACAAGTTTGCTATGGCAATTAAGTGTTGTCGCAAATCAATTTTGCAACGGCACTACGGCAGCAATTTTAAAGAAAAGATTAATGCTGTTAAAAGTATTCATGTATGATCCACTGCAGTAATAATATGCTAAAACATGACATCTCAACTTCACTTTCTTATGCTTCTATACTGGAATAAACTTATTAATATTAATTGAGGAAACATTGGGCCACATTCAATCATAAATGCTTTTCTGGGATCTGTAATTGGACCCAGAGTTCAAAGCAAAATGCCTTCAGATTTGCGACGGCAATGAAATGCTGTCGCAAATCAATTTTGCGATAGCTTTTGCGATGGCATTGCCGATTGTCTCCGCGAATTTCGAGGGCTGCAAGTGCCTCTTAACAATGGCAGAAGTAACTACTGAACACTCCCCGATGTGGTCAGACTAAGCTCATAGCTAAAAGCTGATGGGAAATGGCAGGTGTGTGGCACAAATAAGAGCTCAACTGCCAGCAGTCTCCCCCCCCTCCCCCCTCTTCCATGAATGTCGAACAGTTATGGTAATTATGACTCGTAGTCATCAGAGGAAGCCTACTTAATTTTTCTAATGCAGCCAGGGATCTTTTATAATAATTTTTAATATGTATTTAATAATTATCCCACAGCCAGGAAAGCACATATCACGGGATCCGCTAGTTCATCAAGATAAACGTCTCCGGCACGATATTTATTATTGTGATGTTTATTGCTGTGCCATAACGTTTATCCATTGGATCGAATTTTCCATTTGCAATCACGATTTAATAAAATTGGGTATTTGTGCTTTATTTAAAAGCCTCAACACATACAACAACATATTTTAATAAATTTTAGACAAAAATATTAAGTGCAATACCTTTGGTAACCTTTCCACGATTAGATGTTTGAAGATGACACATTTAAACATTTGAAAGCTATTTTCATCCTGGCTCATCGAAAATGCGGAATGCAAATATTGCGGAACGCGAATTATACATATCACGCATTTTGCGTACTCCAATAAAAAGAAATATATGCATTGCGGAACTGAATGGAATTATTTATTTTGTTATTTTTATTTATATATATGTGCTTTGTGTGGATTGCGTTTTATGCATTATTTATACTATTATCACATTAAAGTTTTGGGGTGTCTTTATTTTTTTTAATGATTACTAAAAATATAATTGTCAGTACAGGTCATTACTTATTTTACGGCCTTCATTTATTTATTTATTTTGAAATTATTATTTCCTTTAGTATTTCTTTTTTACTATTAATACAGGCCATGTTAGTTTAACTATTGCAGGTCATTAGTTATTTTAAGGGATTTATTTATTATTACTCTTTTTGTTTTAATTTTTTTTTTCTTTAGCTATAATTACTGGTTATTAGCTATTATATTATTATTTTAAAAAATCAATAAAAAAAATTGTGTAAAAAATAGCATGATATCACAAGGATTAAGTGACTACCAATTTTTGAACCTACAGTCACATGTCGACTGGCATGTAAAAAATCAATACGGGTTGACCACAAACAAATTTCATTATCCATCCAAATGTCGGGGCCCCGTCTCATTTTGCTATTATGCACCCATTTCCATCTGACCGCACAACGCACTTACAAATGCTTTTCCTTAGTAATGACAATACCAAATAATGTACAAATACTGGGTCATAAGTCATATGTACACATGTAGTTACATAACAAATCTGCACAGCAATGTACTTGAATAAAGTACTGAAAAAGTATGTTCAACTACATAATTATCCAGCATTATTCCTTAGTAATGACAATACCAAATAATGTACAAATACTGGGTTATAAGTCATATGTACACATGTAGTTACATAACAAATCTGCACAGCAATGTACTTGAATAAAGTACTGAAAAAGTATGTTCAACTACATAATTATCCAGCATTATTTCTCAAATGTTAACCATAACATTTAGAAATTAACTTAAGTGTATGAACATGTTAACTGTAAACTTACCTAAAGTAATCTGGTGTCCTCTCATTTTGCCTACAACACACTTTACCTACACCCAGTTTGCCTACAATCCAGTTTGCCTACAACCCAGTATAAAACGATGACATCCTCAGTTAAAAGTGGAGCATTCCATGTATGGTCCATACGTATAAAATAACTTGGCAAAATAATATGACAAACTCATATTTTATTATAAAAAGGATTAATATTTCACAATAAAAACAATTAAACTATTAAAATGACCCATAAATGTTAAAAAAAAAATGTATAAAGTTGAAAGTCATATTTACAACTGCAATTTTAGCAATTGGCTAACAGAAGTTTTGCGGCCTTGCTGAAGCTGACCCTTCTACCTCATAAGGCGCGTATCAATACCACGATACACCCTTTTCCATGGTACTGGAGCTGCCCGTGGTCAAGTTGAATCAGTGTTGTTCTGTTTTTCTCTTCAAGAGCCTTCAGTTTATTTATGAACTCATGTTAGGGTGCGCTTTTGATACAGAACAGTTCAGCTTAGAATGCCACCCTTCAAGTAA
>JAECMU010279510.1:1648-12782 GCA_016106625.1 Dracogyra subfuscus | reverse complement strand
AGAAAACAGAACAAGTGATTGTTCTGGTGTTGCTGCAGCCGGACCTCATACCAGACTGCGTGCGAGGAGACATTCGGAAGCAGTGGCTGCGTCATCGGGATCCAGTGGTGTACGTTCTTTAGAGCAGCAATCTGGAATACTGTGCGAAACATTGCAGCGGCAGTCTGTGGCAGAAACTGGAAGCTCTCAGTCTGACCCTGTGTCATCACCTGTGGTTACTCGTTCTCAGGCTCGTCGTAAGGTAACTGACATCACTGAGTTGTTTTTGTAAATAAGACATTTTGGTCATTAGAACTTGTATGCATTGCAAACTTAATGATGGCTAATACTTTTATAAGTGTTGAAGGTTGCTACAGTTTCTGTTCTTTAATGATCATAACTTGTTCTTGTTACACGCAATTGTTAAAAAATTTGATGATTTGTGTACTAACAACTAATTAATGAAGGCAAACTGTATCTAGATACAAAAATAATTTGTTGCTTTATTTTTTATGTTAAAAAGTCGTGCACGAGGTTGTGTGTCTTTATACTTGCCCACTTATTATTGTAATCAGTCCTTGGCTTTTGAAAAACCATGGTGAGTGGAAAAAATTAATGCCTCAAACTGCTGTGATGAGTGAAAACCAAGCATTATTAATTTATAAAGTAATTGGTACATGTAAATTTAGAGACATATGTTGCAAAAACTAACCAACTAATTTTATGTTGTTTGGTTTATTAGTGTAGTCTGACTTCTTTTCCATTTCAGGAATGGAGTTATTAAAAAATGTCAGAAGCAGTACTGTAGAAATATAATTAATTAACATACACTAATGCACACAATTTGATTTTTTAATTACAATATGTTCTATTCAGATAATTTGATGCACAGAATTATAGATACCTTTTCAGTGTCAGCTGGTTTGATGAATGTGCAACTAAACCTGAAGGAAACATCTTATCTTGAATTTCATTATTATGTACAACGGACATGATTAGGATAGTTGGGATGGGAAAAAGCCACCGACTCTGAGGAGGTGGTTCAATCAGAACTACGACCCAAGCATCTCGGGTGTGCACTACAGACTGAATTAGATCCCTCATATTAGTATTACTATTTTAAATAACTTGTGAATCGTAGACCCATAATTAGTTCAACATATTATGCAACCATTCTCCTTTCCTCAACATTTTGTAACACTTACATTTGACCTACCACTACCAGTTATGAACGGCTCTGACATGTATATATATATATCAAGTCAGCATTATGTTATTGATCTAGAACGGTTCTGATGTAGTTGATAATTTGTTTTACATTTTTGGGACCTCACAGGGTTTGCTTTCTGGCTGATAGTGATAGCTTACGGACATTTATGATGAATTTTTTTATGCTAATATTAATCAGTGTGTTACTTCTATGTTCAGGCTCGTGAAGCTGCCGAGAAGAAAAATACATCGGACAAGGTGAGCGAAGTGTCTTCTGAAAACAAGAGTGCAAGTCAGAGAGAGAAGGCGACATCGGAGGAGAGAAAGAAGACCCTCAAGAAGTGTATGACGGTGTTGGTGCACTCGTGTCACTGCACAGAGGTGCGCTGTCGCATTAAGAACTGCATGAAAATGAAATATGTGCAGGCCCACACACGCACCTGCTGCATCGGCCTGTTTGGAGGCTGCTCCACGTGCAAGAACTTCAAGATCCTGTGTCTCTATCACGCCAAGCACTGCCAGCTTGACAGCGACAGCTGCCGGGTGCCTCTGTGTCAGACGCTGAAGACAAAACTTCAGGAGCTCGTGGTAGCATTTATCAGCAAGATGCCGAACGCAGTGGGTAAGCTACTGGAGTGTGCCATATGTCTCCAGACTCTGGACCACACGAACAAGTATCTGCCGTGTCAGCACACGTTCCATCGCAAGTGTCTTGAGAAGCTGCTCGAGACGCTCAACTCAACGAAGTGTGTTTTCTGCCAGAGCAGCATGTTCCGCTGTCCCGAGTGTAGAACTGAAGTGATGTCCAAGGTCTCGGACCTCCCTTCTAACATGTGTATGAGTCGGCTGCTGCACAACCTCCGGCTCAAGGTGCAGAGTGAGTGGCAGGCCACTGCCAATGCTGCCAAGGCAAAAACTGCCAAACCAGTGAAACGGAAGAAATCTTCCAAGTCTGTGTCGACCGGTAACTCTGAAACACAGTCCAGTGATGCCTCGACGGAGACGGAAGAGGCGTTGGTGTCTGTAAACGTTATGCCAACTCCTCCAAAAACCAGACGGATGCAGGATCGGCAGTAGTTGAGGATTTCAGTAGTGGTGTTCAGTGGTAGAACATGGAGATAGTTATTCATAAGGTTAAAATAACAAATGGATCAGCCAGAAAAATGACTAATTGTGTGTAACCAACCTGCTTATATATATCGGTAAAGTACACAGAATCTTTCTCTCTTCTTTTTTTAAACTATTATACATCTGTTATCAATTATTTGTTATTAAAGACACAGACCCTAGATTTTCAGCCTCTGGAAATAAATGGACTCTACTGTCTGAACCAAAATGTTAACAACTTCAAAAAATTATTCTCATACCTTTAAAATAATGTTACATTTCCCCCAAATTTTGTCCACGCACAAGTTGTGAAAAAAAACATTACAGTGACACAGATTCCACAGTATCGACTTTGTTGAGATAGCATAGGGTAAAATGCATGCAGTTTTCAGCTGGCTGCCATTTTGCTTTTTTATGGAATATTCTTCAAGAGGGGTGAAAGCTTCCAAAGTATGTGACATAATTCATATAAAATCAGTTATCTTTAGTGGTATATTTAAACAACCAAAAAATAATTTAAAAAATAATATGATCTCACATTTGCATAAAAAGTCAAAATGGCACCCGGCACAAAATTACATGCTTTTTGCCCTATGCGATCTCATCGAACTCGATATTGGTGATATGGTTATCATCTAGTATGTGGAATCTGTGTCATTGCAATGGGTTTTCCTAGATTTCGGTCTTGGCAAAATGTGAGTAAAATCTAACGAAAAATAAAGGTAGAAGAGCAATTTTTGGTACTTATTATTAAAATGTTGGTTCAGACAGTAGGTTTGGTTACTCTACAAACCTGTAACAGATCTGGATCCAATTAAAATGGAGACGGGAGTTTATAATGATGAAACAGGGAAAGACCCCATAAAGGTAGACTAGCTCATCTCCATTTACTGTTACCTCTCAGAGATGTGTGTTTTTAGAATTATAAAAAATGCATTTCATGGTATAATTACAAACACCAGGATGACCAGAACCAGTTTGGAAACCGATAATCTAAATAAAATGTGTCTAGGGGATATTTGTAATTTTCCACATTTTTACAAGTGTACACTTTAAAAAAAAAAATCATTTGGGGATGTACATTTTCAGGGGGTGGGGGGTGGGGGTTGTGGTCAAAAGTGTACGGTTTGTACGCTCGTAACATTTTTGAGTCCGGTATCAAAAATGGCTTGATTAAAATATACATTAATATTTCTTTTTTAAATCTAGGGTCTGCAACTTTAAATATAAAGTCTATTAACTGACTGTACATGTATGTATGTATAATGTTTGGTTGGGTTACTGCAAGCAGATTATTATTTTTCAGGATGGTCCTCAAGTTTGTGTAAATATCAATTTATTTAAATATTTATTTATGACGTGTCATTTTTGTTTTACTTTGGCCAAGTCAAAAGGCAAGATTTAGGTGTTTTTCTAGCAGTGTTTGAATTTAGTTGTCTTCGAAGTCCGTCATTAAAGCTGAATCACAGTTCCTGTCAGGTGTTTATCACAATGCATGTCTTAAAATTAAAAAAGGAGAAAAATATCTACATTTACCCTTTGAGACTCGTTAACCCATTTCTTCAAAGTGCCACAGGAATTGATATATTTGAGAGTTAAACAAAGGATACATTTACCGATGTTTGTTTGATGATAACTTATTGATTATTCAAAGTAGAAGACTGGTTCAAGCATATTTGTAAATGTAAATCAATTGTCTACGAGAAGGAGCTCATTATTATACACACTGGTTATAAAAACATACCAAATTTCTATGAAAATGTGTAAATGAATAAACATTTAGAAAATCTTTCCGACCACGTGCAAATCTCGAAACTGGTATGTCATCTTGAATTTGTGATAGTATTTCAGCTAGTGGAATTCAATCGGAATTATCACTGTTACATTACGATAAAACATCACTATCGCGGTAATTTTCCGTGAAGTTTGTATTATAGAAAATGGATGTAGCCATTGTAATTAACAGAACACTTATACTAAATAGGCTGAAAAGTTTCAAACAAATGAGCACATTCTCACGGCAAACCATGTGACACTTCTACAGGATGTTGTTATTAGCACTGCCTCTATTGCGCATGTCAACCTGTGACGGGATTTCCCGTTGTGTAGTCTGAACGGTGAATTTTTTTTTAACGGGATTTCCCGTTCCATAGTCAGAAAGGGTTAATCATGAATGTATGTCACAAATTAATATAAAGACATTTTTTACATAGTATCAGTCGGTGAAGCATTCAATGTAAAATTATTTTTAAAAACCCTGAAGATACATGTACTACATTGTAGTTCTTGCACCACATCTTCCCCTATCTCCTCACTTCTTCCTACTAATAAATTGGTTCAAGGGAGAAGTAACGTCTTCATTTTTTGTCAGTTTAGCTTGAGGCTTGAGAACATTATCATAATGTTGCATTTATCGTGTTTACTAGATTCCAATCAAGTCAATCAGCATGGTTTTACATGTACATGTATATATTTATATGCTGGTCAGTGTTCAATCGAAAACATCTATATGTTTGCCACACACACACACACACACACACACACACACACACACACACACACACACACACACACACACACACACACACGTGTATTTCAACCCAAATAATCTGTCTTGTTAATATTATATGACTTGTTATCATGACACAAACAAGGCTCACCTTGCCCATTACCAAATTAGTGAATTGCTAATTTTTTACAGTGGCCACAACATTTGGCTAATAATGTTTTGGATAAATTTGCCCTTTTTCAATCATGTTCAAAGAACTGCTCTAAATTCTTTCCTGTATGATCACTGTGCAAGTTTAATTAATGTTTCTGTGTATATATATATATATACAGTGTACTCTGTCTAAACCAGATTCTGTGTAATCCGGATCTCTGCATAAACCGGTACATTTGGGAGTATGCCACAGGAAGGAAAATAATAAAAATATTCTCGAGATTGCACCTTTTATAGGGTTTTTTGGGAGTATGCCACAGGAAAAAATTTGATATATATATTCTTGAGATTGCAGCTTTCATAACGTATTTTAGGGATTTGTTTTCTTAATACGATATTGTTTTTACAACCCTACAGTGCACTTAATACATAAGTACTTAAGCACTGGTTGTGCTGCATGGTTAGATGAAGATATTGATATTAAGTTTGTGTAACATACTTAACAACTGCCCTAATGTTAACATCATAGGTAGGGGGGAAAAAGGATGAAAATAAATATATGCAGTAGAATGTAATATAAATTTTCATTCCGGCATATTTAAACCCTGATTGGTATATTCTTATTAATGTGTCCATGTAAACACATAATAATTATAGTGGAATGCTTAGTCTTAATCAACATTCAGTGTTTATTGAATATGATGGGCTGCAAAGATCACATGAAAATCGCTTAAAATATTAACAGTAACTGTTGCAATGTACCAAATGACTGCTTACGACAAATACAAATATTGTTAGTTAAACTTTGTACATTGTACTTTGGAATATTAGTTAATTTAAATGTTTTATGCTTTTCTTTTGTTTGGCAGCATTGACAGTAGATTTTGACATGCACAAACTTGCATGTATATAAATGTACATATATAAATGTTTAAATGATAAAGATAACTTGATTGTGTTTGCATTTAATGCACTAGTATTTATTTTGTTAGTAAACCAAAGAAAAAAAAGCAAAAAAAATAGAAGAAAAGAATGAGTTTTGATGAGATTTATGAAATATTTTGTTGTATACATGTATCGTATATGTAAATAATATATTCTGAAGTGTGATGTGATAGTGCTACAAATATGCGAGTGGAAACTGTACGCAGTTCACAAAGTGTGTCAAATGTTTTGTACATGTTTTAGGTATTTCAGATGAAATCATTTCACAAACATTTTGCTTATATACCAGGGTTCGAACTTAACGGTTGCCCGATCGCCCCTGGTGACTGAAAATGACGAGCGACTGAAAACCCACAGTAAGGTTGCCTGCCTGGCGACCATTTTTTAAAAATTTATTTATTTTCCTGTGTTTTCTCTTATAATCTGCTTCAATATCATTGTTTTTTTAGAAAATATTATTCGGGCAAGTGAAAATAGATCTGGGCAAGTGAAAGTGCTGTCACCATTTGCCCAGATGGCAACTCAAAAAAAAGGTTTCCACACATTTTACATGTCGGGGTCCCATTAATGAAGTGATCTTACTGCTAAGATCATCTTAGTGCATATGGTAGTTGAGTGATAGAAATAAAATTTTAAAATCTACTTATTTCCACTTGTCCATCTATGTAGGGCAGGAGGTGAATGCAGCAGGAAATGTTAAAGCTCTTCGCTTTTCTTTTTAAACCAATTTGCTTACTCTTCACTTCAGATTGCATGTCATTTTGTGACTCGGGTGACTACAACAAATTGTAGAATTTTTTAGTCGTTTCAACGCAGAAATATTTACTCTTAATATTAATTAAATTTGTGATTATCAAAGCCTGTCAAATGACACATTAAAACCTTTTTGTACCGGGTTGTCCATGACTAGACGCCTGTAGGAATGATATTTGGAATTGGGGCGGAAACCTCTATGCTACGAAGACCAGCAGTATTTTTACATTAATTTTTTACTGAGCAGAGGCCTGTTATTTTCAGACTTGTTCCGATAACACATCAACAGAAAGATAGAAATGTTTTATTTAATGACACACTCAACAAATTTTATTTACGGTTATATGGTTAAGGGACCACATAGATTTTGAGAGGTAACCCACTGTAGCCACTTTCCGATTAGCAGCAAGGAAACTTTTTATTTGCGCTTCCCACAGGCAGGATAGCACAAACCATGGCCTTTGTTGAACCAGTTATGGATCACTGGTCGGTGCAAGTGGTTTACACTTACCTATTGAGCCTTGCAGAGTACTTACTCAGTGTTTGGAGTCTGTATCTTGATTAAATATTCCATGCCTCGAATGGGATCTGAACCCAGTACCTACTAGCCTGTTGACTAATGGCCTAACCACGATGCCACTGTAACTTATTTAAAAAAATTCACTGCAGAAATTTATGTAAATATAATTTACACCTAAATAATAATCTTGGATTAACAGGTTTTCATTGTATCACGTTGCTGATGATGTAATCAGTACCAAAAATCAAAGGAAAACGGACTTTCACATTTGTGGTAAACAGGCACCTACTTCGTTTTAAATTTAAACAAAACAAAAACCTTTTTTCTCTCTCTTTTATTGATACAAATGGTATCAAATATAATTTGTTGATCAAATAAATTATTCATGTCAGCCAAGATGTTCCCGAGTGAGGAATTCAGAACTCAATTGCAACTCCAAGGTCTTCCAAATATTAACGAGCTAAGACAATTATATGGGCCTCAAACCATGATATTTGTATAACACTGTTATTAACAGTTTGCGATGAGACACCGCTAATTTTTTTGGGGGGTGTGGTTTTTTTTTGGGTGGGGTGAAGGTTGAAGTACAATTGCTAAAAATTCCGATACTGATTTATAAAAAGAACATTTTACTTATCCACCGGATAACCACTATGGCAAATTATGCTTTGTCCCAACAAGTGAAACTGTACTTGGACAACTGCTTATTTCGAACGCTGTAGTTGTGTAAGATGATCTTAGCACTAGGATCATTTCGTCAGGTGTCTTTCATAATTTTATTATGAAAAACACCCATCAGTGGGCCCATTGGAGTATTTTAGTTGGGAGTTATTAGTATCATGATAATGTTGTGCTACTGGTTTCTTTAATAATTGAATCCATTTTATATACTGTAATAACTTATCACTGTAGTAACTTAGTCCAATCCTGCCACACCACGTTTATAAAAAATAAGACTGTTTAGCCTTGCCTTCATATTTAATTATGGGTATTATCTTTTGACAATGTTGAGATGATCACAGGGTCAGTTATTTTGCATGATATGTGATCAAGCAGAGGTTAGTTCTTTGTTACTATTTTTGTCAGAAGCCCTTTTGATCCCAGCTATTCCTGTGTGGGCATTATCTTGACCATTACACATTTATTTGATACTGGTAATATTGGTTTGTCACCACATGTTTGTTTAATATTGGTAATATAAAATTGTCATCACTGTTATTTTATAATGACAATATTGAATTGTCTTGTTTATTTGATATTTGATTATCAGTATTTGGCACATATTTTACATGATGTTTTAATGTAAATTTATCCATCGAAACAAAATGCATCTTTCAGTTGGCTTTTTGTCCATTAGTAAGATATTATAAACATTGTCCAAGAATGTGGTAATGTTATCATTTGTGAGAACAGCAGTCATTTGGACTGCACCAAAGTTTTTTTTCTTTCTTCAGATTTGTCATCAGCAGTCTGAACAGTTGAATAATCGGTCACCAACAATCAGGACCTGTGCTAATAAAACTTGAAGTCTAGACTTTAATAATGAATGAATGAATGTTTAACGATACGCCAGCACGAAAATCACATTGGCTATTGGGTGTCAAACAAGACTTTAATGTAATGCTATTAGAATAGTGTTGCCATGACGTTAAAAGTCTAGACTTTAAGGTTTATAAGCACGGGGCCAGATCCAATCCTGGACTGGGGAGCTGGCCGAGGCCGGCTCTAGTGCCCAGGACAGGCGTGCGCTGCAACAGCTTGTTCTGAATATGCATGTAAAGCCCTATGACAATGACATGACATCCAATGATGAAAAGATGTCCAGAGTAAACTGAAATGCAATTAACCTTTTTCACAGTAGGAGTGATAGGACATGTTCATTTGTTATTTAAAAAAGAAACAAAACATTATTTATGGGTGAAAGAAATGTTCACCACATTGTGTAGATCGTATAAACCGGTGAGCGACTAAGCAATTATTTAACAAATGTATCGTGCTCAATGAAATACCCATATCATATTTTACAACAAATTTTAAAGCATTTTTTGTTAAAAACCATGGTGTAGAACACTGTGGGGAAAAAGCTATTTATTAACATGTTTGTCACAAGACTGCCAGGCCAGTCACGTGTGTTTTTGTGTGTTCTTTCATGTGCAAAATGTCTTGTTTTTCATTTCTTTGTTTCAGGAAGTTTCGTCTTGTCCTTGTGATATTTTCTGTATGTGCACCTATTGTGTTACAAGTGTGTGAGTTTTGTATTCTTTTCTGTCCATAATCCACTTTTTAAACAGCAAAATATAACTGGGGTTTAAGCTGTTATTTGTTAAATAACCAAATGCTAATTAAAAGTTGGATCTATTAAAAAGTGATTTTGAAAATCAAATAAATGCACAATTCTTTAGAGAACCTTAATTTTGTTTTATTTATATTTACCTATCTGAAACATAAATTTGGCTTTAGATTTTCTGACTTTTTTTTTTTTGGCTGTCCAGCTTAGACCCCTAGTAACTAATAAATATTGTAATGAGAAAAAATCAATAAAAAATCTAGCCTACACCGATTCTCTTCACCACTAATTAGGTAGACCTAAAGGGCCTGCTACACGATACGATTGAATCGGATGTGTTGCCACGCGGTAATTGTCAAATCCTTCCTGTAACCATGGTAAACAATCTTGTGTATGGATAAGGTGGCGGCGTGTCGTAGTGCATCTCTGTATTTATATAAATGACTGGACACACCCAACAAAGAGTCTGTACTGACGACAAGCAAACAGAGTTTTCCGCAGTTACACCCAGAACGTCAACATTATTTGCGCCACAATCTGATTGGTCAACGTCTTATTCAATCGTATGAAAATATAACAAGTTCTAAACTTCCAACTCGTATGAGTGACTCTGGCCGATTCATTCATATGACATGTCACGATATTGCTTGTTGGCGTTGCAATCCGAGTCACTCGTATCGTGTAGCAGGGCCTTAATAATTTGGATTATTATATATTTATAAAACAAACCACGACTTTTATGTGGTCATCATGCAATATATCAATAGCTGGATTTATTGGATCTTGTGTAACAAAAAATGGAATAAATTGTTTTATTTATTTTGTACGTTTGTTTATTATGATTCTACTGATAGTCTTCCTACAAATATTCTTGCTTGCATGCCACAGGCAATCATATAATATGTTCAATGAGGAAATTAAAATTAATATGTTGGTTTTTTGTTGTTGTACCATACCAAGATTGGGTGGTTACAAGTGCCTCTTAACAATGCAAGAACTAACTACTGAACACTCCGAAGTGGTCAGACTAAGCCCACAGCTAAAAGCTGATGGGGGAATGGCAGGTGTGTGGCACAGATAACCACACGAGACAAGCACATGTCGCAGTTGGAGAGACAAGGACTGGGATGTGGAGGTGGACAGCAAAAGAAGTTGAAAGACAGGAGTTGCCAGATCGGGAAGAAATGAGATGGAATTCAAAGGAGAGAAAGGAAAGGGGGGCAGTGGGATTAAAAAAAAGAAAGGATTTCTCCATCGTCATCTGAGTAAACCCAGTAATTGTAACCTGGACCCATTTTTGGAGTCCAGATGCCATCTCTAATAAAGTCACATACATCGGCTACAATTTGTATGGCGTTGTCATGACATTAATCTCTTGAGTGTAGACTAAACGTTTTATAAGCACCAGACCTGATTTTTGCCTCGGGTTATGTGAAATGCAAATAACCCATAGAGGAACCCGAGGATAAGTTACAATTTTTCATAACCCATGATTATCAAAGCATGGAAAATGAGTCTACCATACAATGCAATGCCACATTTACTAACAAAGGACTATGACGTTGATACTTGGTTGAGTATTGAACAAAACTCCTGTTGGCATAGGTTTTTTTTTTTTTTGACTTTTGACATGACGACAACACAATCCTGTCTTTTTACACACCAATTTTGG
>JAECMU010279477.1:0-10521 GCA_016106625.1 Dracogyra subfuscus | reverse complement strand
GGAACAAAAGTACGGGTGAGGTACACAATATGCCCCTCTGAAGTTTGATGAAAAGTAGGTTGCAGTGACCTAGTTATGGTATGCGACACACAACCAACCTAAGTCAGGGTATAATCTAGACAATTGTTTAAGGGTCCCTTTTTGGTCAATTGGGAAAAAATAACGTTTCAAATACAAAAAAAGGGGATTTTCAAAAATAGTCAAAACCGATACCAGGCCTCTCCATGAGAGGAGAGTAGTGACTCGCATGCACCTCATACTCGCCTAAAACTTACAAATGGTCAGTAGTGTTTTGATTGCCTCAATCGTTTTGCTATAGGCTATTGTTGAAAAAAATCATCACAACCCATTAAAGCAATATCATAAAAAGATCCGTTTCTTTCTTTAACTTGGCAACTTTGGAAATCCTAATTGGGAAACTGTTGGGTTGTAATTGGGAAAAAGTTTGGTATTGGATTGGGAATTTACATTAGGGGAATGGGGCCTTTCACAGGCCTCAAAATGTATGGTAGATTATACCCTGTAAGTTGAACATGCATGCAAAGTTTGATGATCCTATATGAATTGACAAGGAAGATATGGCCTGCACAAGGCTTTCCTTTAATGTGCAGTAATGTATGAAAAAGAGATCATGGTGACCTAGATATGGTATGCGACAAGGTGTACTGGTATACAAGGTTTGATAATCCTAAATGAATTGATAAGAAAGATATGCCCTGGAAATAGAAGAACGTACAAATAATACCATGCCATAATATGACCTGTCAAAGGCAGGCATATAAAAATGTATCGGGTTAGCTCTGAAACATATATGTCACAACTAACAAATGTTTGACATCCAATAGCTGACATCTAATATTATCAATGGGCCACAGTATCACATACACACACACACACACATAGTGTTTTTCGATATTGTCAATATCATATATTAGGAATAAATACATTATTTTTATTTCTAATATATGATACTGACAATGTATTTTTGAATGGAAATAACGTCAAACTCGAATGACGTCATTTTGGATGTCCTTATTTCAAAATAAAGTTATGCCTAACGTTTTTGTTTTCTGAACACTGGACAGCTTTCAGTGTCAAATTGCCATTGCAATGACTGAATGCATACGCCAATCATGGAGTACCCAAGTACGTTTGCTTAAATATCAACAAACCTAGTGCCGAGACCTCGACTAATTTACATCTAATTTGCAAAGTTATCAAATTCTTAAAGTATGTGATTTGAAAAATATCACATACTTTGATTGCACTGAAAATGTAAGATATTATATTATACACATATATACACATACACATATATACACACATAGAGATATATATATCAATATAATATTTAATATATATATTAAAAAGAAATAATATTAAAAAATATGTGTGGTTCTGGTTACATGTGAAATTGTTTTAGGCTGTAACTTTTATGTTCTTTTTTTTATTATTAAAATCTGTCAAACTGGTCTTGGCAAAGAGCAACAAAGTAACATTTCAAACAAATGCTATGTTCTCCAACTATTTTGAAGATCAGTAGGTTGAAAAAAGTTTAGGGTTAACGAAAATGGCAAAACAATTAAGTGTAGGTTGGGTTGAAAGGTCAGGTTAAAGTATGAAAAGAAACGATAATGAATGGTTTAACTTACCTGGATTCCATGTATGTTGGTAAATGTGAAGAATTAATAGGCGAGTCACTTGGCAAGTTAATGAATGTGAGATAAAACGCGACCAAATGTACCAGATACCCCAACATTATGATGGGGTCTCGGCCAAACGTGTTGGTCCTTTTACCAAACAAACCAAACACTGAACCACCTGAAATAGTTAATATGTGACTATCAAATGGCAGAAGAAAAAAAACATTATAAGACATATCTTGACCGGACATTAGGATCAAGTTTAAAAAACCCAATATTGGAATACAATATTTTGGATCATCTTGTATCATTTCTATTTTCTGTAATTTAATTACATTCTATACTCATCAATGTGTCAATTTAACTGTGAAGTTAATTCTATGTACAAATATTAACACATCAATGATCAAATCTGATAATGAAATTTCATGCTTGCTTTAACTCTTTCTGTGCATCTTTATCTATTCAAGACTCGGGTATATCCATTACAAACTTAATCTCTTGCATGCAGGCCTCGAACTTAACAATGGCACCGATGACAATTGCCATCGTTCAGATATATAAATTACAATAGGTAGAGAGCGTCATCGATGGCACAGCAGTGGCAAAATGTATACACCTGTCCCCGTGCTTATAAACCTTAAAGTCTAGACTTTAATAAAGTCATGGCAACACCATTCAAATAGCATTACGTTAAAGTCCAGACTTTATTAAAGTCTTTAAGTTTTATAAGCACGGGCCCTGGTGTACATTCTCTGCTAATATTAAACAGTTGAGCATTTGAAATATGTCTACATACATCAAAATGTAGTCATTTTTATTTGATGCAAATTTTGCTTTAAAACATTTGCCATAGGCAGGCCCAAAATTGCCGTTGGTGGACTGTCTCACCCATGGCAATTCTTTAAAAGATTGTTGTGGAAGATAAATTCTTAAGTTCGAGCCCTGCACATGGCCAGTGTTTAGGCTTGGGACAGAAGAGTATTTACCTTTATGGGGACAATTTTTATTTAATTAACCAAAAGAAATGGGTTATTGTGATGACTTTAAATAAGGTTTCTTTGTAATGTTCATCTATTAGATGCTAGTTTGTCATACATTCATTCATTGTAAACATATTCAGTGTGCATATCACTTTTAGTTAATAAATGTTGTTTTAACATCAGGAAAGAATGTTTAAAACTTAAACCACACAATTTAATGTAAAAAGTTTGTTTTGTTTAATGACACTACGAGAGCACACCGATTTCATCATTCCGTAATGGCATGAACACTACTTACCAAATATTTCTCCCACACCAATGGCTATCCCAGCTAACCCTAGCAAGCCTTTTCTATCACTGCCAAACACTTCACTGTTTGAAATACACGTCCCATACACACCACTGAAGAATGTCAGTTCCAGACCTAAAGGAAAACAAACATATATTTTTTTAATAAAATGTCATGCAATTTTATTATGAGGGTTGCAGTGGAAAATATTTTAAAACAAAAAATGTAAATAAATGGTAATGGTATCACTTTAACATAGCAAAATGCATGTGTATCCAATATGGATTTTAACACTTCTTAGCAGCCAATAATTCAAGCATACAATAACACTTTTTGTGTACAAAATTGGTAATTAATGTTAGATCAAGAACAGATGTACATCAAGATAATGCATACTGTGTGATGTCAGAAAACCAATACTCAACATACTAAGCAAATTGATTTCTGTGGAAACAGAAAGTCGGGAGTCAAGATTTTTTATGAAAGCCACTGTCAGGGTCAGCTAATTAACAGTATCTGTAGTTGTGCTTAAGTTTGCAGTGTAAACATTAATTGAGGTTAGGCTACATGAAAACAAAACAGGATGATGCATCACCAGTCCAAAATGGTTTGATGTTACTCTCACACTTTTAAAGTCAATGACGTCACCGAGTTCGTTTTGTATATGTCACAGCTTCATGGTGCATGTACATGCTTTCTGACGGTTTATGTTATTTGATAAATGAACAAAGTTGCTTTTTTAGTTGTTTTAGGCTTTTTATGTAATTTTTTGTTTGTTTCACAGTATCAGTCACGTGTGGGTGGAGCATAGCTCAGTGGTAAAGTGCATGCCTGATACACAGTCTGTCTAGGATCGATCCCCATCAATGGGCCCATTGGGCTATTTCTCATTCCAGCCAGTGCACCATGACTGATATAGCAAAGGCTTGGTATGTTTTATCCTGTCTTTGGAAAGTGTACATAAAAGATCCTTTGATACTAAAAGAAAACATGTAGCAGGTTTCCTCTCTATGACTGTCACAAATTACCATATGTTTAACAGCCAATAGCCGATGATTAATAAATCAATGTGCTCTAGTGGTGTCATTAAACAAAACAAACTTCAGTCACTTGTGTAAACATTTTTTTAACCAACCTGTGTAAGCAAACGTGATACTCAGACACAGAATCTCCTTCGTCTTCAGCAGCTGAAATGATCGTTCTGAAATAAAACAATCATGTTGATCAATCTCACCTTGCCTATTGCTAAATTAGCCAATTGCTAATTTTAATACTAAGACGCTACAACATTTATTATTTGGCTAACAATTTATTTATTTTTAATTAGCCACTTTTTAATGTTTTTCAAAGAAGTACTTTAAAGATCTGGCTAAAACTAATTGCTGCCAACCAAATTGGTAACTAATGAGTCATTCACAACTGATATTTTCACAATACTCCATAGATTACAATTGTGAACAGCCCATAATATTGGTCAATTTATGCTAATAATATGGATAATACCCGCCTTGATATAAATTACTAAACAGGTTCTATAATCATTACACCCATCTGTTTAAAATAATATTACGATTTACGTTTGGTGTCCATGTATATCATGTGTTTTATAAAATACTCACTCAGAGCTTGTAATGGTGATGAACCTCCATCTGTACTGTGGCTGCCACTAAAATAAAATTTAAAACATCCAAGTTCATAATGCTAAAAGTCTCTACAATAACTTCAGGTCTTCATATAGGAAATAAATATGGCATGCTGTTAATATTTTTTAGTAGCAGGCCAATAAAATATTAGCCTGCTAAGAAAAGAATGGCATGCTGGAAATATTTTTTTTTTTTTTTTTTTGTTGGTTTGTTTAACGACGCACTCAACACATTTTAATTACGGTTATATCGGCGTCGGACATATGGTTATGTCGAGAAAAAAACCCAGTGGTCAACTGACGGGGATCGATCCCAGACCGACCGCGCATCAGGCGGGCACTGTACCACTGGGCCACGCTGCCCGCTTGCTGGAAATAAGACTGCATGGAGCAATTTGAGGGTTTGTGGAAAACAAGGAAGTATTGAGATGTATTTTAGAACATTATGGAATTAAAATCTAAAAGAATCACAAACTTAGTTTCCACTAAATAGAAGATAAGATTATCGCACACACATTTGGCTTTTAAAAAATTACCTGCAACATTTTTTAATATATAATTTTTTGTAATTTCAGCAGGTGAAACCATGTTTTTGAAGCAATCTTAGTCTACGAAATCGTAAAATTATCGTAAGCTATGACGTCACTGTGGCACGTGCTGTAATGACGTCACACCCTACGATGTTTTTACAATGTCATAGCGCTAAGAGAGCTTCGAAAATATGGGCCCTGGTTTTTGCTTTTTCTCACGATACTATCGCAAGTGCTGATCTCAAAATATATCATGTAAGGCTTGTAAGAAATTAGTGCTCACATATTTAGGCTTCTCAAAATAAACAGTCAATTTCATGAACTACAGTGAAACCCCTCTAAACCGGACACCCTTAAGACCAATACAAAAGTCTGATTTTAAGGGGGATCCAGTTTAAAGAGGTTAAGTTGTGTACTATTGCTTAAAAAGGGACCAGTTTTTAGAGGAGTCACTGCAGTTACTTTTCTCATGATGTTTATGTCCCGAGTGGAATACGCTTTTGACAATGTAAGAAATAAAAATTATTCCATGTGGGATTATAACTAGATAAAAACGGGTAACAGAATTCAGAATCGGAACAAAGATTAGGAATAGAATTCAGAATTACAAACAGAACAGGAAAATGAAAAGTATGTTTGTCTAATAACACGTTAATACATTTTAACCTACGCTATATAGACATGCTGAGACTTGGTCAAGATAGAAACAGGAACTAGAACAGGAACAAAGTCAACTGTTTGTACCTGGAGGTAATGTTGATGAGATTCTCTGCATCTGTGGTCCTCTTCTTTCTCAGTAACAGCAGACAGAATATCCCCAGACCCACAGCCACAGACAGACCAATAAACAGCACCGTTCTCTCGTGTGCGGTTACAGTGTTCTTACCCTTGAACACAAAGTAGCTGTACAGGTTGCCAAACAACAAGCTGCAAAAAACATAAATCACCGTATTAATAGTATCATAATTTGTTTTCTAATCACCACATAATGTACTATCATAAATTCCCAAATGTGATGAGGTATAAAAATAGTCAAACCTGTCTTAAGCGGTCACACATAGGGAGTAGATAAAAGTGTCTGCTTAAGACAGGTGGCCGCTGATTACAGGTCGTGATATATAGTCTTTAAAACATATGTTGCTGTTTCTGGTTATAGCGTCTATACTGCTAATTAATGGATGTGTGCTTTACAGTTTACTATTTATAAATAAACTTTTGACATGTTGTCTCCTTCAGGAAAAACTGCAGCTGGATTGTATTAAATTAACCATTCTCAACAAGTTTGTTTTCTCTTTCCATTTTATTATTTAATTCCTACTTCATGCGGTATATTGTCATGGTAAGTGAATCTACTAATGTCAGGCATAGCCTGCCCAGAGGCAAACAGATGCATTCCATAGTCATACTTTCTTAATTTATACATAGTAGATATGTCAGGACTGAATGGGTACTAGTATTCCTGAAGGTGTGAAGATCTGTTATCTGCTGCATCGTATCGCTGTTGTTAAATATCCCTTTTATATAATAGTAAACATTTACTGTGGTCGCTTAATACAGATATTTTAACGATTTGGGATCCGATTTGGGTGGCCTCAAATGTTCAAGAAATAAATAGCTAAACATGATCCATTATCATAACAATTTTTCAAACAGCTAGTGTTAGGAATACAGATATTGACAAAACATAAGCTGCACAATTTAAGACATTTTTTGTGTGATCTTAAGTGATAATAAAGAAAGATCTATTTTACTGATGTATGTATAGGATATGGTTTGGTTAAGCAGAAAGCCATCACAAATCTTTAATTTTAATAAATGGCCTAGATGAAAGAATATTGGTGACTGAGGTTTTCCAAAAGCACTGGATGTAGGCCCAAATGATCACGTCTAATGCTTGACACACACCTACCAATTAATGTGCACCTGCACACACCAGCTGACACGACGGATGAATCGGAATTAATCCGTAGGTGTGTGCCAAACATTAGACTCAAACCTTTTCTTTTTCTTTTAAAAAACATTTAAAAAAATAATATTTTGATGTATCAGTTCAAAATCAATTTTGGAACTTCTTACAAACAAAAGAAAAACCTGCTGAGTAACTTGTTCCAAAATTACTTGCCTGCCTGGTAATTTAATAGACACAAATAAAAACCACTAGTAAAAACATGGCTGCAATACGTACCTACACTGTAACAGAGCCCAAAAGATACCACTGTTTCTGGAGACAGTCTCTGTGTCCGAGTTTACAGTCAATGTTGTACCTTGTGCTGTCCACAGAACTGTAAAAGTTAAACATCATTAACAATAATTACTTAATTTAATTATAGTTAATTCTGTATCTTGTGCAATCTACACACTGTACATAAGAAAGAAGTTAAAGATAAACAAAAAGAGATAAAAAAAGTTTGTTTTAGTTAATGACACCACTATGTCAATGATACCCCAATTTGCGGAACCAAATCTGAATGAAGTGTTAATAATGTAGAAAGTTAATGGGGAAAAAATGTGGCTACTGCATCAAACTCATTTATGTGTCACTCTCCACTTTGGGTATAGAAAAGACAAAACTCTGACTATGAAAATTCTAAAACATTAATTCATTCTTTATAGACTCTGAGCTACAAAGCTCATAAATTGCATCAAGAAAACTAAACATGCCAATAAACAATTACACAAATATGAGGTATTGGCAAGAAAATACTTGATGAATAAGTGGGATCGATGGTTCAAAATGAGAACAATTCAGACCAAGTGTTTGGGGGATTCTAAAACTTACTTGCTGCTCCAAATCCTACGAGGACCGATCCCAGATATAACGCCCATTCCATAGGATGCAGGAAAGACAGGATAAACAAGCTAAATAAAATAAAATAAATAGCATGAAAATAAATGTGAACAGATATGTTCAGTCATGTTTTCCTTTCTAATCATACAATTAATTAGTATTCTTTCAATTACTTAATTAATCTCAGTTTATGTGCAACAATTACACATAATTCAGTGTCTCATCTATCATAAACTGATTCAGTGAACAAAGCAATAATTTGTAAAGTAAGAAAATTATATAATGAAAAAAAATTTAAAAAAATTTTCAAAATGTAACGAGATGAACATTCACAGATGCCACTATAAACCAAGTTTCATTGAGTAAACTAAAGTTTAGCCAAATTATCTATTAAACTTCAGAAATGACAGAACACCTGTTATTTTATCATAAAATATAGTAAAATTATTACTTATTGGCGAATTTGGCGATTGCAGCGCTAGCCCTACAAACTTTTGCCACTTATTTACAATGTCATACACACGACTAACAAAATACCGGTACTCTGAAATTACACATCTTTTATACAGACCTCCATTTGGACTCTATCCATTTAACAGTCATGGGAATAAAACAGAAATAGTAAATTACTAAATGGGAAGAAAAAACCAGTGTCCCTGTGTTTTGATGAATTAAAGACAGTATTTAAACTGATAGGGAGATAGGCAGGCAAATATTTTAGTATAATACATTTTTTAACAAGATGCAAGAACCTTAAATATAAATTATTTATTTAATACATGATATTCTTTTTGCAAAACCACCAGCTACCACTCTTTAAAAACATCAGAATTTTCTGACAAACAATAAACCATTTTTAAAGTATATCAGTCAACCATATTGAAAAAGATTAAAAATATATATATTATGAAACTCCTCTAAACCGGACACCCTTGGGACTAAGTAAAATGTCTGATTTAAAGAGGTATCCGGTTTAGAGAGGTTCCCTTCTGTACAGATGTGGACCATAAAAAATGTCTGGTTTTGAGGAGATTCCAGTTTATAGAGGGTCATGTTTTGAGAAATTTCACTGGAAATATATTGCAAATAAATGTGCACAAGATGCTAAGCATCGATGGGTCAAGCACTCTGTTTTCCATTATTATTTCCATACTGTAAGTAAGTAAATCAATAAGTACTCACAAATACATCAACGCTCCAACAATCATAGAAATCTTGGGACCTGCAAAGCTGACAAACGATGGAGCAATCCAGTTGGATACTGAAAACCCGACATAAATGATGCCAAGACTGAAAAGAAAGGAATGTTGATTATTAACAATGATTGATCAGTGGTTAGTGTTGAATAATTTGCAATAGTAATACTGGATTACACTTTGACAAGACTGCCCCTGCCACCACAAAAACCAGTTGTTACATAACATGGATTTTTCTCTATATACTTTTTCACAAAGATGAGGATGTAAATATGTGATGTTATCTGCACCAAGGGGCGGGATTTAACTTCACAGTCAATTGCTCTCTCTTCTGAGGTGCTTATGTCGCAGGATCAAACCACCTCAGTGGATCCATTCAACTGATTGGGTTTTTACTGTTCCATCCAGTGAACTACAACTGATCAAAGGCCGCGGAATGTGCTTTTCTGTCTGTGGGAAAGTGCATATAAAAGATCGCTTGTTGATAATGTAGCAGTTTTCCTCTGAAGACTTTGAGTCAGTATTACCAAATGTTTGATATCCAATAACTGATGATTAATTAATCAATGTGCTCAAGTGGTGTTGTTAAAAAAATTTAAAAAAAATTACTTTTTATCACAAAGATGAAGATGTAAATAATGCAGTGACACTAAGAGACTTTTCCATTTTACACTGCTAATAAATAAGACATCATACCTAGTATAGCCATCACCATTAAATGTGGAATTTGTCTCATTCTTGGCACTATCCAGCACTGTTTTCTGCAATAAACAACAGCATTAAACAATACATTGTTGCAACGTTTTTAAATTCTGAAACTAAAATATATATGTACATTAATAGTAACATTTAAATAAAAATTAATTCTTTTTTTAAACTAACAACTATATTTAGAAATTAGATATTAATGGTAATATATAAAGCTTTATAGGCTTATACTTTTTCATGGTGTGAAAGTAAAAAACGTCTGTCATATTCACTGACACAGATATTTTCTTAAAAATAAAGTTAAAACAAGCAGACTCATTTAAAAAAAAAAAAAAAACTTTATTTTAGTAACTATTTTTGTCTGTTCTCAGCTGTACTACTATCTAGTTAATGAAGTCACATTATTCATTTATTGTCATAGCATCTACAGTAAAAAAATTAATGAATTTATATCTTGATTGCAAGACATCAGAATTGTTATATTTGTTTTCCAAAAATGTTCTCTGTTAAATTTAGTTCTCTAGGACTGAAAATTGCTACAGGTTTTGACACGTGTGGTAAACTTCGCTAAATAGCGGCCATTTGAAGCATAGAAATTTGAAGCATTTGAAGCATAGAAATACTAATAAAAAGATAGCTATTTGGATAACAACTGTTAAAGTAGTCAATACATTTCTTAACAGGGCTCGAAACGGCCTGTAGCCAGGTCGCCAAATTCGACCAAAGTCCCGTTTGGGCGACT
>JAECMU010279378.1:0-15054 GCA_016106625.1 Dracogyra subfuscus | reverse complement strand
TTGCTTCCGCCATCAATGACATCCTGTCACATGAATCAAAAGTAAAGTGAAGCTAGTGGAAAAAACTAGCAATCATATGATACTTATCGTTTGGTTACTTTTGGAGAGGTAATCAAGGGAGATAATTCCATACTAGATGTTACTATTTTCGTAAGAGCACTAATTTGTATACTAGCATAATGCATATAACGCACATTTATAGGGTGTGTGGGGGGTATGCAGGTTTAATAATAACAATAAAAAATGGCAATTATTGTAGGAAGACAGATGACCCTTTACTCGAATTAAACAAAAATGCCCGAATCTGGATAACTACATTTATTCATATTTGCACTATATAGGGTTGCAAACGAATCACTACCCATTAAGCTCAGTGGTACAGCTCTCGCCTATTACGCGATCGATATAGGATCAAATCTCCGTCGATGGGCTCATTTGGCTATTTCTCGTTCCAGCCAGTGTTCCACAACTGGTGTAACAAAGGCCGTGGTATGCAATATCCTGTCTGTGGAATGGTGCATATAAAAGATCCATTGCTGCTAATTGAAAAATAGTTGTCCATGAGCGGTTCAGATTCTTGCTATTATTATAACCAGTATAAATCTCTATTAAATGTTGAATGTTACTTATATGTGAATATTCCCTTGAGATTCCGAATTGCATTATGAAAATTTAGATGCAATAGTTTTGGTTTATGTGTAGATACAGGTAGATTTAATAATATTGTATATGAGAGAAGATTATGCACTTTTTGTCAAGAAAATAACCAGGTTTTTTTATTGAAGACCAGCTCCATGTATTATTTGTATGCAAAAAATATAGTTAATTGAGAACGATGTACATTTTACCGTTTGTGAAAGTAAATGCTAGTCTACCATTAACAATTAACTTTATTAATTTGAAGTCATCTCAAAACGAAATTTGTTTACTAAATTTATCAAAATTCTTATACTATGTATTTAGATCTAGAATGAATGGTGAACTCTTACATTGAATATCTATAAATGCACTGTAATACTGCTACTATAATATAAAACTAAATGGCAGACCGTTATGTGACTACATCATGTAACGCATTCTCTTAAATTTTGTAAAAGTATTGTATTTTGGGCCGGAGGCCTTTTACTGAATAAACTGTCTGTCTGTCTGTCTGTCTGTCTGTCAAATCTCCGTCGGTGGGCCCATTTGGCTATTTCTCGTTTCAGCCAGTGTTCCACAACTGGTGTAACAAAGGCCGTGGTATGCAATATCCTGTCTGTGGAATGGTGCATATAAAAGATCCATTGCTGCTAATTGAAAAATAATTGTCCATGAAGTGGCGACAGCGGGTTTCCTCTTTCAATATCTGTGTGGATTTTTGTTTTGTTTTGAGATATTTTATTGATAAAAAAAAAAGAATCAAAAGGATTAATATGTTTTAATATATTATAGTAATAAAAAGTAGAGAGTAGATAGAATAGAAATGAGATAGTCGAGAAAAAATATGATAGTAATGATCCTATTGATGGAGCTAACCTTATATGAGCCAGTAAAATCAAAATAATAAGTTAGTTCAACTCGAATCTCTTACTTTCAGCTATGTACTGCTTTAAAAATAAAATTGTTTTCTTCAATTGTTAGGCTTATTGATCCGGATAGTAGTAGATCAATGTCTAAGATATTAAGGTAATTCTGTAACGATTCAAATAAATCATATCTTTAACTGATGAACAGAGGGCAGACATACAAATAATGAAAATATCTTCATAGTTATCTCCACATGCACAGCTTGGGCTATCAGAAAGATGGCTTAAAAATAAATGATAGTTTAAATTGCTATCATTGTTACGAAGCTGACAAGGAATAATGTTACATTTACGATTTCCATAAAGATAGATAGTTATAGATGAAGGATTTAGATTTTCCTTTTTTATTAATTTGTTATAGGTACGCAGACATGGTTCATTTTGAGTTAAACTGTCAAGATCATACCGTAAATAAAATATGTGTTGAGTGCGTTGATTAAATAAAACATTTCTTTCAATACACATTTTTACATGGATTACAACCAATTTTGAGGGTAGAATGATGGAAAGACATGGTAAACAGATCTGAGGTCAACCCATTTTGCTCGAATATCTGTACAATATTTGCCCGAACTTAATATTTTGCTTTAGCACTAGAACATAATACATATTATTATTTAAATTGTAATTTTAGTTGTCAAAAAGGCTCTGTTTTACATTAAGAAAAATTTAAACATTGGCTTCTAACTCGGGCCAATTTCTTAAATACAGTACAGTACAGTACAGTACAGTACAGTACAGTACAGTACAGTACAGTACAGTACAGTACAGTACAGTACAGTACAGTACAGTACAGTACAGTACAGTACAGTACAGTACATACAATTTCCATGTTTATATATGAATAATAAAAACAGTCTTGTTGACCTGCACAAATAAAGTGCATAAAATATCAATTGCTAACAACTAAAAACTAAACTAAAACTGTAGCTAATAAAGTACATGTAGTGTAACAGATCCTATTGTCTTTTGTTTGATCCTCGATACTCGTTAAATTAAAATAAATATTATTAAGTGGCAGTGAGTTTGGTTAGCAGAGTAGCTCGTGCTCTGTTCAAATTTGAGCAGACTTGTGCGACTGTAGCCTAAGGAGTTGTGTTTTAGGGCAGTTGATGATGTAATAACTAAATAAGGAGAGAGAAATTATTCCGAGAGGGGTGTAACGTTTAAAAAGGAACGAAGTATATACGTATATGGTAATCTTTTCCACAAACACCATGCAAGCACAACCAAAATATTAAATGTACCACCACTGAAAACAAATAAACTGATTGCATTAATTTGCTAAAAATAAAGGTTGTTGTTGTTGTTTCGAAGCACGTACTCCTAAATTTTAATTGTGCAAAAAAGTACAACGGCAACATTTTGTATACCTATGATTTTTTTTTTTTAAATGTACTCGTTAATCCTATCATAGATAAACTACAAGAAAGGCCCGACCAATTGAAAATGTTTTTCGCAATTGCTTTTGTTCGCTGGCTTCTCAGGCGCTAGGATTGTTCGATTTCATAGTGAAACGAAAGAGTAGTAGTGGATGTTACTTCTGACGTGTGTTGATTTATCAACCGAAAAACAATATGTGATATTTGTAAGACATAAATAATCACGCATGTTACGTGATCGTAGTGTTCTTACAACACAATTTAAGATTTATTTAGTAATTTATTAAGAGGCTGAGGTCGAACACGTAGCTAATCGGGTGTAAACATTTGTCACTGTGTAATGACTTCGCTGTCACTGATTACAGATCATGTTGATCAATTACTGCGTTAGCTTGTGAGTCGTGACTTTTAAGTTTTGTTTGTGAACAAATGCGTTCTAAACGTATGCAATATCTAACTTTAATAAATATTTTATTTTTGCTTGATTGGTAGCAGACAGGAAATCATAAAATGTATATACATATGCTTTTGGTATTACTGTAAAAAATCGCAAAACTACCAGTGTTTTACAGTTCAGTCATTTTAATTTTTATTTAAAAAAAAAAATAATAATAATTTAAAAAAAATCTTCACATGTTGAGTAACAGGTGCAGAGCAGGATGTATCTTTCTTTGGATGTTGGTGTAAAGCTGAGTCCTGTGTCTGTGAGTGATTTCATTAAATGAAGTGAGTGACCAGACACCACAATGAATCGCCAGAATCAATCAAATGATGCCAAAGACTATGACGTGCTGGCAAGTTTGTGTCGACTGCTTCAAAAAAGTGGTGAGAAAGGTTTTAAAGGGACATACCCTAGTTTCAGTTCATGAAAATTAACATTAAGTTTAGTTTAATTTACAAACCTGTAACACATTTTGATAAAGTTACAATTGAATGAAACATGAGTCTTTGACTTTGAAATGGGGAAATACCCTCTAAAATAGAATAAAACGTGACTACATAACTGTTACTTCTCAGAGGCATGTGCCTTTTTAAAAATATGAGAAATGCATTTTGTGATATTAAAAAACATCAGGATGACCAAAAACACTTCGAATGTACGGAAATGGATACTTTAAACAATAAAATTTAAGTAAAGTATGATTTCAGTTATCAAAAAACGCCTCTAATAGTCAAAACTATGTCTTAGTGTTTAAAAACTAGGGTATGTCCCTTTAATTTTTTTTAAATAATTGTTTTAGTACTCACATTCCCTTAGCATACAGGATCTCTAAGGTCGACGACAGTCACTTTTCGCATCCTTGTTTTGGCTACGTACACAGTAAATAAAATATATCCAACATTAATTGTTTGATATGATATAGTTGACAAAAGGTAATTTTCATTTCTTTCATCTTTTGAAACTTAAAATTAATATTTTGTCCAGAATTATGAAAAATAACAAAATACCAATCAGTAAACAACGTTGTCCTCTTGTTATAGAAATTTGACAGGGGTCATGGTTTGTAGACCAGTTTTTATTTTAATGTGGCGAAGCATTGGAATAATATAGCTCATTTTGAATGACGTCGGTATTCCAATGACGTCACTTTTCATCTCCTTACATTAACACTAAACTGGGTACATGATGTTTCTGTATTAAGAAAGCTGAAAAAAATCCAGTGCAAAATAGCTATTATTATTATTATTTTTTAAACTTTACTAATGCACCTGAATGTGTTTGAAGAAAATGTTGTGATTAAAAAATTGTACCTTTTTTAAAATATGGATTTTAAGTGAAATTACGGTAGATATGCTATATTTATGATGTAAGAAGTCAAAACAAAGGTGTGAAAAGTGACTGTCGTCGACCTTAGAACGACCATGAACAGGTGAAACAGTGGTGATGCTTTCAACAGTCTATAATATGTCGTTTTGATATTGATTGGCATGTTATGGTCTCACTACACAGATGTCATCTGCCATTGAAACCCATGTTAAATTGCCCAATTTCAAACGAACATTGCTAATAGAACGGGTTCTCGTTGGCACTAACAACAAACACTACTGCGAACATACATTATATAAGCATTTATTTTCACTCCAAAATTGAGAACATTTCCGTCTCAGTTTTTTGCTATATTTCCGCATCTGGCTGTACTACCGGTCCGAACAGGTGCTTCATTAACCGATTCACTCAAATGTCACTTGCGCTATATACTCATGTCCCGAATGGTCGATGTACAATATTACAAAATAACATGGGCAAAATACAGCCAGAAGGCTTACCATTAAACATACATATTGTTTTAATTCTTCACTATTTCCTATATAAGTGAACATGTGAACCATAATATGTGTCACAATTAGGAACTATAGTGGACCGTGATGAATAAACTCTCACCCGGAAGTGATCTGTGTAGTGAGACCTAATATTGATCACTTACCAAATATTATTCATAATGTTTTGTCAGTATATATATACATAATATAGTTCTATATATTTCATTTGAAGTGAAGACACTGTATATTATAATATTGTTCATAATATATTGTTCTATAGACTACTAGAAATTCTGGTGGGCTACTAGATTTTAGTTGGCTCTAGTCCAGCGGGCTAGTTAAACATTTTCCATTTCTGCATCCCTGTATTTATAATCATATACCACTACATTGTTCATATTAAAATTTGACATGTTGGATTTTCTGTGTTAAATTTCCTCCAACTTTAATATGATGCTAATACAAACCTGTTGTTGGTCGTTTCCATTAAAGTAATGTCTTCGGATATATTTTTATACTTTTGTTATTTAATTGCGAGATATTATGGTATACTAAAAGGCAGAAGTAATTGTGACATGGATTGTTTAGAGTAATAAATTTGTGAATGGATTTATGGATGTAAACCAGAGAAAATGGGTATGAAACAGCTCGAAGAAATGCAACCAAGCAGTTATTGCAACGATTGCATGCTTTATGCAAGAAACATGGAATATTCAGGAGAAATCCTATCCAGTGTTTACCATAAAGGCCAGGCATTAAGTCGCAAATCATTGTGACTCTATGCAGCCTTCGAAAGTCCAGAAGTTAGAAAAACACCATTAGTTAACTGTTTGATGCAATTTCGTCATGCCATGCCTCAGTGAAAATGACCGATGGTGAGTTAGGGATGCTTGAATCTGGGACCATGCAGTAAGATGCCGTGTGTCAATTCAACATCCACTGAAACACCATATGGCACTTATAGCAATGATATCAACAAAACAACTAGGTCAGGGACTGTCTCCATAGCAGCCGACCACCAGCGACAACTACTCGCCAAGACACGTGGATCCGAACCACATATCTTCGAAGCACGTTCCAGCCAGCAACAACCCTCACAGGCTGTACCATCGCTGGCAACAGAGATGTATCAGCGAGGACAGTCTAACAACGTCTAAACATCTACAACATCTGTGCAAGACGCCAATCCTGACGCCAGAACATCGACGTCTCCGGTGGTGCAGTCAACACCTGCTATGGAGGTGTCCTGTTCACTGATGAATCCTGTTTCCTTCTCCACAGATCTGACAGCAGGACACATGTCTACAGACGTCACAGTGAACGTTACGTCATGCTATGTGTTCTTGAAAGGGATAATTTTGGAGGTGGTAGCTTTATGATATGGGGTGGAATTACAGCCACAGGCTGGAAACCCAGACAGTTGTGATTGAAGGCAGTTTGAATGCTGTGAGGTATCTGGAAAACATTTTGCAAACAACTGTGTTAACAGAACGGCCCCAGGATGATATTACAACAAGATAATGCCAGAACACACATTGCTAGAGTTGTGCAGCAGTATCTGAATTAGAACAATGTTGATGTGCTACCCTGGCCTGCCAGGTCCCTGGATTTGTCACCAATCAAACATGTCTGGGATGAAATGGAGCGATGCTTGTGACATCTTCCAAATCCTCCAACAACACTGCTGGAACTCCGGCTGATCCTTCCTCAGATCTGGAATGGCATTCCCAGGAACTTTCTCCAGTGTTTAGTGGCCTCAAAGTGGACACACTCGCTACTGACTGTGTGAACTTCGCTCTGAATCCCCTCTAGTGATGTGGCTCATTTGCATATGGCAGGTACACCCTTTTCATGGACTATTGCTAGGTTTTATACAGTTGGACATTTCTCCTTCCATGTTATAACATTTCATACAGGGTAGTATATACTTATCATCAATTATCTTTGTCTATTCTGCAGCCCTCGAAATTCGCGGCGGCAATCGGCAATGCCATCACAAACTTGATTTGCGACAGCATTTCGTTGCCGTCGCAAATCTGTGAGTGGTGAAAAGTCTGTAGGCATTTCTTTCTGAACTTTGTCCAATTACAGATCCCAGAGAGAAGCTTAAATTTGTTATCGTGTGTTGCTCAGTTTCCTTAAGTAATATAAATTGTGTTTTTTTCCCAGTATAAAAACTTACGAAAGTAAAGTTGAGATGTTATGTTTTAGCATATTATTACAGCAATGGATCATATATGAATTTAAAATTGATTTGCGACGGCACCTAACTGCCGTAGCAAATTTGTCCAAATTTCAAGGGCTGGTTCTGTGTCACCAAAAAACGTTTGCCTTTTAGTATATTTTGAGGTTTGCTCAGTATGGAAAATCGGTGTCTGTACATATTAAATACTGCCAGCTCCAGTAGTAAAGCACTCACTTGATGCACAGTCTGTCTGGGATCAATCCGCGTCAGTGGCCATTGGGTTATTTTCGTCCACCCAGTGTACCACGACTGGTATATGAAAGGCTGTGGTATGTGCAATCCTATCTGTGGGATGGACCCGGCTGGTGCATATAAAAGATCCCTTGCTACTAATGGAAATATTTAGCAGATTTCCCCTCTTAAGACTATATGCCACAATTGCCAAATTTTGACATCCAATAGCCAATGATTAATCAGTGTGTTCTAGTGGTGTCAGTATACAAAACAAGGGGCAGGATTTAGCTCAGTCGGTTGAGTGCTCGCTTGAGATGCTTGCATCTCAGAATCGAACCACCTTGGTGGATCCGTTCAACTGATCAGGTTTTCTTGTTCCAACCAGTGCACCATATTCATATTTACAAAATAGACTTTACTTCAACATTTGACCCAAAACAAATTCACTAGCCGTCGGGCATGGTGATAGTAGTTATTTACTAGCCCAACATTGAATATCACTAGCCATGGGAGTGGGACTACCATAATCCAGAAACCCTGTTTTAATACACATTCCATTCCTTTATCGTTTTAGGAGACAAAATTCTGACTGGAGAAAGTAAACTGGCAATCACGACAGAATGCCTGGTGATGCTGAACGCCGTGTTTCGCAGACACAGTGATGGCGACGAAACAGAACCGAAATCAGTGCCGGGAATACAGCGGCGGAAGAATGCGAACAGCTGCAAGCAAGATGTGCAGTTTCTACAAAACTTCATTTCAAAAACTCCAGGACTCAAGGTTTAGTTTGGGTTTTTCAGTTAAAAGAAAAAACATTTGATGCACACATTTGTTTTTTTTCAGTCGTGTGACTTCAGACCTCAATGTTTAACGGAACAGACACTAATTTCAACCTGTGAAAATTAACACTTAAGTTTCATTAATCTACAAACCTGTAACACATTTGGATAAAGTTGCAGCTGAGTGAAACATGAATCTGTGACTTTGAAGTGGTGAAATACCCTCTAAAAATAGACTAAAACTCAACGTGTTTTAAAAAAAAATATGAGAAATGTATTTTGTAATATTAAAAACACCAAGGAAAATTGATGATCTAAACCATAAAATCAAAGTAAAATATGATTTCACAGGGTTCTCACAGACCTGGAGTCCCGGGTACCTGACGCAGCAATCAAGGATGGGACTCCCCATATTGCATAAACGTGTGTCCTTTTATTTTTTAAAATGTTTATTTAACTTCAATACAGTGTTTTTTTAAAACTTATACATTTACTGCTCTTATTCATACGGTGAAGGGGATCGACTGGTTGAAAATGTTTGGTTCTAAAATTCATGTAGGGAAAAAAATAATCTTTTGCAAGTGTTTTTGCCAAACCGGAAATTCTTTTACAATTTTTTTTTTCTCGCATTATTAGTGAATATATATTAGTTACCTGGTATTTGTTTTATATTTTTATCATACATCTAAATAATATTTTTTTTAATTATTACTCCATAAAACCATCTTGTTGTCAGTTGTTATACAGTTCACTTGATATTTTATTGGATATATCAAGTCATGGACTCTCCAACATTCCTAATGGACTCTCAAAATACAAGGTCATGAGTATTTTGGATGAATGAGAACCCTGATTTCAGTTGCGGTACCAAAAATGGCTATAATAGTAAAATGTATGCCTTAGTTTTTAAAAACTAGAGTATGTCCCTTTAAAGAGAAAAGGGAAGCTGTCACTCTCCCTCCCCATCACTCCCTTGATTTTAGTTCCAAGAGAGTAATTTTAACTCCCTTTATCATGTGAAGTTGATATAGTACAGAGATTTATCCAGACATTTCTTGGATCCGAACATAGGTCCCTACCGAAAATTAAGAAAGTTGTACTAAAAATGCCCATATAGTTGTAAATAAAATGTGTTCAGTGCATCGTTAAATAAAACATCCCATTCCCTCTTCTAAAGCAATGAAAGGTTTCTACGTAACATACTTTTCATAGTGTTTATGCACATTCTGTAAATATTATCACATCGGATGTTGATACTTTAATATTTTCACCTTTAATATAAAATCTGTTAAAGTTTGTTTTGTTTAATGACACCACTAGATCACATGGATTTATTAATCATCAGCTACTGGATGTCAAACATTTGGTAATTTTAACATATAAGCTAATCTTAAGAGAGGAACCCCACTACATTTTTTCCATCAGTAGCAAGGGATCTTTTATTTCTCCCATCCCTGGCCATGCAAGACAGACCCATTCCATGACGTCAGCCCATACGGAATAAATCTATCTTACATGACCACGTGACTTCTGTTGTTTGCACTGATATTAACATTGGGTGACGTCACGTAAACGGCAAAATGAACGCAAAAAATACTTTTTATATTTCATAAAAACAAGGAAACCTGCTGTCATAATGAAATTATACTATCATTTTCGGTTTATACTTTTAGTATAAACCATTTTTGGGTACGATCTTTTCAATGGTTATGATTATTTTATTGTAAGTTAAAAAAAAAATGTAGGTTTTTCAAGTTTTCCCAAAATGCTTGTTTTTTATCTACTGGATGGGAGAAAAATAATCCTCCATTATGTATCCATGTGGGACAGGGCTATTCCACCCTCGGGTACATAATTTGATGTCAGGGACTCGGTAAGCCTCGTCCCTGACAACAAATTAAGTACCCTCAGGTGGAAGAGCCCTGTCCCACATGGACACATATGAAGGATTCTTTTAATGCACCATCCCATAGACAGGATAGCATATACAACGACCTTTGATATTGGTGTTCGAAATAAACACTTGTTTGGTTGTCTTGACAACTGAAAATCTACTTCGACAAGCAAATTGTACCTCAATGATGTCCAGTGGACAAGTGAGAATATTAAATGCAGTTTGATTTTGAGCAGAAATACAGTCCTTGTATTTGAATAAAACAAAACATTTGATGAGTGAAAATATTAGCGAACAACTAGATTTTGCAATGTAGTTGTCCAGTGGACAAATGAAAAATTCTGCTTATTTCTGTCGCTGGATATCCTACTAGTCATGGTACACTGGCTGGAACGAGAAGTTTTAATATATAACTATTCATTGACACATTCTGTAAACTAGAGATGGTCACTAGATGAGGTGTTACTATTTTCAGATCATGCACACATCGGCTACTCTCCTGGGTGGAATTCACATTCACAGATTTGGAGCTCTTCGTGTCCTGGAGATGAAAAAAGTGCCCGTCCACCTGGTGGAAGGACTCCAGAAACTGAGGGGACAACTCTGTTCGGTTACAGTGTCCAGGAGTTTGCAGCACTTACAGGTACAGTTGGTCTCATGATACAGTTTGAAAAAAAGAAAATGTTTGTCTCACCTTTATGAAGTAAAACGGCGAGATTTTAGAAATGTTTGTACAGACAGGCAAATATTCAACACCAATTTCTGTTGATTGAGGGATGGGAATATTTAAAAAATAAGATAATTTTGAAGAAATGTTATGTACAGATTTTGTCTGTAAGTCAATTTCTTTTATCGATTAATACCTTAAACAAATATTTATGAAAATAATTGGTTTTGTTTAACAACACCACTAGAGCACATTGATTTATTATTAATCATCAGCTATTGGATGTCAATCATTTGATAATTTTGACAGTAAAGTACTTGTATAACAAACCACAAGGGACCATGATAATTAGTTCGTTGTAGACATTTGCATAACTTAATTATTAATGTATAGAGACATAAAATGGAACTTTACGATCAGTTCGTTCTAAGCATATTTGTTGTAAATGTACTTTCTTTACAGCCTCGGTGGCTCAGTGTTAAGCCTTCAGACTACAGGCTGGTAGGTATTGGGTTCAAATCTCAGTTGATGCATGGAATATTTAATACAAATACAGACACCAAACCCCGAGTGAGTGCTCAGCAAGGCTCAATGGGTATGTGTAAACCACTTGCACCGACCAGTAATCCATAACTGGTTCAACAAAGGTCATGGTTTGTGCTATCCTGCCTGTGGGAAACGCAAATAAAAGATCCATTGCTACCTTAGTCCTATCGTAAAAGAGTAGCCAATGTGGCGACAGCAGGATTCCTCTTTTAAAAAAAAAAACAGTGTCAGAATGATCATATGTTTGACGTCCAGTACCCAATGATAAGATAAAAAATGAATGTGCTCCAGTTAAATAAAAGAAACTACTTTTACTGTAGGCTTAAAAAAATTTATCATTATCTTTTTATATTATTATTTTTTGTCTGCCTTTTTCAGGATTTCTTTGAGCTATGCGGTGGAGACATGAGTTCTCCTATGTCGTGGCCGGAACTGAAATCTGTTTATCTCAGTTTTAATGGAATTGAAATGCTCGATGGATCTTTGGTAAGATTTGAAAACTGTCTTTGACTAATCAGAAAAATATTTAAATATGTCGAACTATCGGAAACATTATTTAAACCATCTTTATTTAAACTAAATTTTCTTCTATATTTACATCAACAATAAGTATGAGAAATTCTCATTGATTAATATATACCTTTTTTATTGATTTATGAAAGAGTAAGCTTTAATCATTGTGCAACTCCCAGTCTGGTAGATATTAAATACAGTGCATGTTCTATGCCATTTGTCGCCAGATCTGTAGTTCGCGCCAACACAGAGGTGGTGTGTTTTGTCACATTCAATTCAGTGTGTTTAGGTTTTTGACTGGTACCACACTCGCCAGACCCAGATCCAGATTCAGTGTTTTGGGTCCAAGACTAATTAATGACTCATAGGTCACCAGTGTTTTTACCAAAAATAAATGTTTGGGTATGGTGCCATGGAATTGAATGCAACCACAGTCAGCAGGGGCTATGAAGGGACCTCCCATAGAAAAACAATGTGTTAAGTTAGTGTTAGAGTTAAGAAAATCATACAATAATGATGAATGTACTTATTTAATTTTTATTAAAAGGTTAATTTAAAAAGACAAAAAATCTGCAAAACAATTTGGGTATAGCGCCATACCTGTTTTACCATCTGGCAGAAACCCTGGTCACAAAGAGCCAAACTGGATGTAACTATGTGTTTCACTATTTATTTATTTCTTTTTATTTTTTCTAGCGGTTATTACCATCACTGCAAGTGTTGGATCTGAGTCACAACAATCTGAAAACCACAGAAAACTACCTAGAAGTAAGTTTTACTTTCATCAGTACTAGCTTGTGACCGTAAGTGCTGTCTTAACCCTCCATACCTCTGATATAAACCTATTGATCTGTAATTAAAATGGGCGAAGCATAGCCCAGTGGTAAAGCACTCGCTTAATGCATAGTCGGTGTGGGATCGATCCCCATTGGTGGTGCATTGGACTATTTCTCATTTCAGCCAGTGCACCACGACTGGTACATGAAAGGATGTGATATGTGCTGTCTTGTTTGGGATGGTGAATATAAAAGATCCCTTGCTGCTAATGAAAAAATGTAGCGGGTTTCCTCTCTATATATCAAAAATACCAAATGTTTGATATCCAATAACCGATGATTACTAAATCAGTGTGCTCTAGTGGTGTCATTAAACAAAATAAACTTTAACTAATTAAAATTCTAGTAAAGGATTTATAAATAAAAAGTTGAAGATAAAACTATAAAAGTTTAAAAATGTTTTATGCTGATTTTATATGCATCAACATTTTTAGTTTCATTTTGTTTCTGATCAAAATGGATACAATTGGGTTGTAATGTTGTCGTATCACCGGCCTTGGTGGCATTGTGGTTAGGTCATCGGTCTACATGCTGATAGATACTGGGTTTCGGATCCCAGTCGAGGCATGGGATTTTTAATCCAGATACCGACTCCAAACCCTGAGTGAGTGCTTCGCAAGGCTCAATAGGTAGGTGTAAACCACTTGCACTGACCAGTGATCTATAACTGGTTTAACAAAGGCCATGGTTTGTGCTATCCTGCCTGTGGGAAGCGCAAATAAATGAACCCTTGCTGTTAATCGACATAAGAGTAGCCCATGAAGTGGTGACATCGCATTTCCTTTTAAAAATCTGTATGGTTCTTAACCATATGTCTGACGCCATATAACCTGCAAATAAAATGTGTTCAGTGCGTCCTCAAATAAAACATTTCTTTCTTTCTTTTTTTGTTATATCATGGTTAGTTTCCAGAGGGTTAAAAAAATAAAAAAATAATCCCACCAAAACCCCCACCAGTTTTGTTTTCGTGTGTACATAAAGAAAAAGATATTAGTTACTAACAGTAAAATTAGGAATTTATAGAGTCTTCCCAATTGTCTAATCAAAAGTGGATTGATTGATTCAAACCATTTATAACCGATGGTCGATAATGAAGTCCTATCCGATTCTAAACAGATAAACAAACATCCACCATTTTATTTGTAAACTACTCAGCTTGAATCAGCTGAAGTTTCGTAGTCTTGTTGCGGCTAGTTCTGGGTGAGCAGACAATTTCGCCAAATTATCAGTTAAATTTCAAATATTGCAAAAATGTGCAGTTGGCCAGAGCTAGTGCTGTTTGTTTTCATACCCATTGTGAAACATCAAGATATCATTTTTAAAATTGCTATTCAGTAGGGCCTCCACGAGTCCAAGATATTGGACTCAAGTCCTTGAGGGTCAAACTTGACCCAAACCCGAGTACCCGACATTTATACTAGATGATGAGACTAAGAAAAAGTAAAATAACATCATACATCAAAAAAGAAAAAAACACATAATGCATCTTAATTCCAGTGATGAACATGGTTGCCAAATCATGACATAGTATTACATTTAGAAACCGGTTGATATGTTTGGTGTTGTGACGGACAGACGGACAGTTTAAACGAGAAACTAGTGCATGATTATCATGGCTCGAAACAACCTGTGGCCAGGTCACCAAATGCAACTAATGTCCTGTTTGGGTGACTTAATATTAAACAATAATGGCGTTAGACAAGTAATATTATCTTCTTTAGAGCTGTAACACATGAGCCACTATTAATATTTGTATTCCACATTAAAATCTTGTCCGTGGTTCGCTTACCATAATTTGCCAACAAGCATTATTATTTTTTGGGGCAACCATATTTTTTGGCAAGTTTCGAACCCTGATCATATAATTATTGTGTAACTTGTGATTTATCTATTGCTGAAATTATTGTCCTATGTTGTCCGTTGTATTATAGTTGATCATTGTATTCCACCTTGTACGGGTAATCGAGTCTTGTTAGACTTGACCCGTGCCTGAGTACTCAAGTACTCATGGAGACTATAGAAACTAGTCATTACCAACATCCCCACCCCTACTCCAACCACCAGCCCCACATCCTCTGTGCGGTGATTCTGGAATAATCCTAAGACTGGTGTATTGCCAATCTAGAAGTTGTGAAATATCTATCTTGTTCATACTTTAATTTATGTTATATTTTTGACAAGTTATTCAATA
>JAECMU010279375.1:0-10384 GCA_016106625.1 Dracogyra subfuscus | reverse complement strand
CATCCAAAAATCCATCTGTCCATCCATTGATCCATCTATATAGATCCATCCATCAATTCATCCATTCATTCATAGATCCATCCATCCATAGACACATTCATCTATAGATTCATCCATTCATTAATGGATCCATCCATCCATTAATAAATCCATCCATTCATAGATCCATAGATCCATCCATCCATAGACACATTCATCTATAGATCCATCCATTCATTAATGGATCCATCCATCCATTAATAAATCCATCCATCCATAAATCCATATATCCATAGATACATCCATCCATGGATCCATCCAGTCATCCACCCTACCACTGAATAGTAATAGAACTGCAATTTCATTCTGAATATTTGTTCTTGCATTCATTAATTCATTTATTCATTATTTGCCTTTACATCCACTCAAATCACTGAAACATGTTAAAACTGCAAACCCATTAAGAGTATTTCTCGCTGCCTGTTTGGCATACATTCTACAAACTGGACATATAAAAAATCCGTATAATAATAACTGAAAAACAAAAACAATACATTTTATTACACAATATTTTCTATTTGCAAGGACTGAAAATAACCATTGTCTGTTGGGATGTCTGGACCAATCTCTTTCAATTACCAACAGATTTTACTCACATTTCAGGGGTCAAATTTAACGCTATTCTGCTATTCCGCAAATAGTAATTTCGAAACAGAATAGTATTCCATAATGAAAGTGAAAATAAAGCACAGAATACCAAAAATCGCCCGCGACTATTCCGCTTATGCTTTTTCTTCAGCTGCATTTTTCTGCAGAACAAATCCTCGCGCTACTAAGACCTTTCTCATGCATTTACCGGTACAAAATAAATGTCTTTTTGATCAAGACTAATGTTTGGAGTGAGTTCGTTAGTAATTCCAGCTAGGTAGTACACAGTAATGCATAGACTGGTATATAAATAATTGTTCGTTACGCAATGTTGTACAGGGTGACATAGCACTGTCAGGAAAATTTGTGGTACATTAATAAATGAAGGGATAGTACATTTTTAGACGGAATAGTGTTTTTTTAAATTCACTATTCCTTTGGGACAGTGGTAAAAAAAAATAAAAAAATTCAACCCCTGCATTTTATCCAGACAAAAATCTTGAAAAAACACACATTACAATGACACAAATTCCACATACTAGCTGATAAACAGGTCACCTATCTGGACTTTGCAAGAATCTCCTAGGACAAAAAGCATGTAGTTTTATCGCTATCTGCCATTTTACTTCTTCTTTTTTTTATTATAAAAAAGAACTGTAAATATTTGTAGTTTCCATGAGATCTAATTCGGCCATTTCGGTCAAACCAGAAATATACAACACTACTATAAAATTTTAGAAATTTCACATATTCAGGACTGGGGAATTGCACTCGCCCGAAACAATAAAAAAAACATGCTGGGGGAGTCAAACCCAAAACCTACTGGCCCGGCTGGCGAGCTTTTAAAAGTTAACAAGTTATACAAGATTTTCATTTCAAACTTTTTTTTTAATGAGCTGATCATTTAAGGGTCAACTTGTTACAAACATCCTAAGTTTGTATTTTATCCAATCAGTTGACATGTAATGATGTTACAAACATCCTAAGTTTGTATTTTATCCAATCAGTTGACATGTAATGATGTTACAAACATTCTAAGTTTGTATTTTATCCAATCAGTCGACCTGTTATATACATACATCCTAAAGACAACCCATAAAGAGGCTTACCTTGAGTAGAGACTGACAAGAGGCCGGCATCTTGAGCCTGTCACTACTGTTCTCGACAGAGCTGCGCATGCAATTCTCTATCGCCTCCATGTACAGCTTCATCTCAGACTCCTCAAGGGATTCCGACATCCTCCTCACGCCAGCCGACTTCACTTTGCCACGGTACGGCTTGAACTTGAACTTTTTCTTCTTTTCCACCACCTAAAGATGAATTTTAAGAAAAGACATTACTCAAAATTGCTATATGAACATTAAGCAATACAAAAAAAACACCTCTTTTTTAAATAAATTCCACGATATGGTTATAATTAGAGGCTCTTAGGTATTTAATTGTTTAACATTATAGAATACAAGTAAATGGTTTCCCCCTTCTCCCAATAATACCACAGCACATGATTATAATTAAAAGCTATTATATATAACATTTGGTAATTGCCACAGTTCGTCTAAAGAATTTGGGTTTTTTTCATGAAAACTGCTACTCCAAGGTTACTCTTGGTATTGATTTTTTTCATTCCTATATCCAATTAATGATTAAAGATGCTGGCCTGGGCACACACACCTGAGCTATCTGGGGTATTTTTCCAGAACGAGGTACCTATAATGGTTAGTTGTTGGGGTTATTTCAGAATTCATAAAATGGGGGAGGCGGAACGCACAATTATTTTGTAGGTGGTGGGTATCCACAAATACTGTCTGCCTCACACCATCCACGTGATCAGTTCTAGAACAGGGGCCTATTTCACAAAACATTGTAAGTTTATGTCTACGACTAGCAGTTATACCGGGCATATGTTTACAAGTGTTTGGCATCTATTTCATGAAGAAATTTACATCAGTACAGAAGATGGAGCATTTTAAGGCAGAAAGAAAATGAAATATTTGTACTTTTAACTATATTTATTGTACTATAATAGTAATAGAAATTGTGGTTTAGTCGTAGATTTACATTTACGTGCAAAACTAGGCTTACAATGTTTTGTGAAATTGGGCCCAGCTCTTACATTGGTTAGTAAGTGAAAATACAGTGTAGTATCATGAAACCCTACCAAATTAGTTCTTATAAATTCACTCCTGATTGGAGCTGGTACTGGGTTGAAAACCAAATATCTACAGTGCAGGATATATCTCAGGTATTACAGCACTTGCATGGGGCGATTAGACCACAGGATTAAACTCCCTCGCTGGTACCATTCTCTGAGTGGGGTTTCTTTTTCTGTCCCAATAAGTGCCAAATGACTGGCATGTCAACAGTCATGGTATATATGCTGGCCTGTCTGTGGAAAAGTGTATAATGATGACTAATAAATCAATATACTCTAGTGGTGTTTTTAAACAACTAAGGGCTGAATTTACATGTGTGTGCGACTACAAACATCTACAATGCTTAAACACTTGCGTTTTAAGAGAAAAACCACAGGCTTCTTAAATTCAGCCCGAAATATCTACCAGTCTTAAATAGCTTACACACAATATCACGGACACCCAAGCACATATCACAACCTCTAATGCATCAGTCGTGGAGCATGAAAATGGGAACTGAAAAACTATGGATGTAAGTAGGATATCAAACATATGACTCTCCACTCTTTAAGTCAATTTTGTTTTTGTTTTAAAGCACTTTTAATACTTAATGACATCACATTACAGAAACACTCCAGCATTATATTTAAATCATAATGAGATGTCCCACTCCAGCATTATATTTAAATCATAATGAGATGTCCCACTCCAGCATTATATTTAAATCATAATGAGATGTCCCACTCCAGCATTATATTTAAATCATAATGAGATGTCCCACTCCAGAAACACTACAGCATTATATTTGAATCATTGAGAGATGATAATAAACTGACCTGTTCCGGCTTGGCTTGGATTTCTTCTGGAGGTTCTGGTTCAGGAGGCACGGCCTCCTCCATAGTATCTGAAACTGTGTCAGGTAGTTCTGGTTCCTCCTCTTCCCCAGCAGCGATTTCTTCATCACTTGAAAATAAGAACAAGTAAATTCAAAATCACAATAAATATTTATATTAAAAAAAGTATAATTTGTTTAATGACACCGCTAGAGCACATTGATATATTAATCATCAGTTATTGGATGTCAAACATTTGGTAATTTTTACATTTTGTTTTAGAGATAAACCCACTAACAATTGTTTCATTAGTAGCAAGGGATCTTTTATATGCACCATCCCATAGACCAGATAGCATGGCCTTTTGTATACCAATCATGGTACACTGGCTGGAACGCGAAATATTATTTATATTACTGGGTATGGTTAAAACTATTTGATTTAATTATTACTTTTATCTATCAGTAACGTTTTCTACATAAAATGAAGAGTTAGAATTATGATAATATCTGTCTGAAGAAAGAAAAGTTAGAAAAAGAAGAGTTAAAATCATTATGATAATATTTAATCTATTAGAACAAAAACACCACACAATAAAACCAACATGTTCAATCAGTTTTAACCCAGAAAAGCCAACTCCTAACATTTATACTTTGGGAATTATAAACAATGTTTATTGACCTAGGACTTACAGTTTGTAACAGTTCTAAGTGAAAATTTACAGAGTTAATTTACATTAATATCCTCATTACCGTATTGAGTCTTTGCCATGAATAAAATCAATGTGAGCTGAAGATCAATATCCTGAAATGGTGCTGGGTAAGCAATCACATCAAGTTTCAGACAAAATTTGTTTTAACATTTTATTGCAAGACAATTAATTTGCTGCTCGATTCCAGGCAAGAATGGAGATAAGGAGTGATCACTTGTCTTACCTGGTGAAGATTCAGAAAGGTTATTCCTATATCAGTCTTACCTTCTGCTTGATCGAGATATTATCAGGTTAAACAAGATGAAGCCCTTTTAATAGCCAAGAAAAACAGAGACAATTAAAACTTCAGGGCTTGTATTTAATAGTGTCCATGCTGCAAATTGCAACAGTGCCCTAGCCATATACCTTAATGCCCTGAAAATTATTTTGCAAGTTACTAATTGGCCATCATACTCGGACATGATCAATCTAAGTTAAACAGCCTTGTATTTTAGAAGAACCAATCTGATTAAAATTAGCTCCACTGGTCTCACCAGTAGATCTAACAGCATTGCATGGACTCTCAGGTCCAGGTGACATTTCATCTATAAATAACAATTTAAATATGGACCAATTATACTTTGCCTTTTATAAGGTTATTCGGGAGCATACAAATTCTAAAACTATTGGTCGAGACTATTTATGCACTAGGCGAACTTGTTGGTCTATTTCAACATAGAAAAAACAAGGGGAAATGTACAATAATAACCTATGGATTGTATACTAGCATAAACAGATTTTATGGCTATACTATCATGGGTTTTTGTTTTTGTCTTGAAACAAATTTCATATAAAATTTTATATTGAAATTAGTTTCCGGCATACTTCGTAATTCATCCAAATCATTTCATATACCCTCAGCATAATCACAAATATTTTCTTTAAAAAAAATTTCAAATCACTTGCATGATTTTGCAAGTAAGGTTTTGATTGGTCGAATGAAAAGTTAACTGGCTGCTGTTAAATCTATATGTAATAGTGGAGCTAATTTTAATTCGATTGCCGAAATCGAGCCCTGAAACTGCCGTACCTGATTTTCTGCTCGGCAATAGCCTCCTCTTCAGCCTGTGGTTCTTCCAGGATAGTTTGTGTAGAGAGGGCAATGTATGATTTTGGCACTGCCCCTTGTGCCCAACAGTCAGTAATAGCAGGGTCAGGCTCTACGGAAAAAGAAACATCATCACGATCACATTGTGTTTAAAGCATTAATATTTGTGATACAGAGATAGAGAGAATGTAAGAGATTATGTGAGATATGTTCACGAAACTGAGTGCTTAGGCAGGCCTTTGATACACTGAAATTTGCATAACCCATTTATTGGTTATTCAAAATTAAATTCAGCTAACATATTTCCTTTTTGTGCATAACCCATTATGTCCACATAAATTATGTCCATAGTTTAATGTGCAAACGAAACATAGGTTATGCAAAATTATATTTGTGTGAGTGACATGCAAATGAAACTATTCTCACAATTTTCAGAAGCCTGTTAAGTCACTTGTTGAACTGGTTTTTGCACCAAACATTGATAGGATATGACAGAATAGTATAAGATAAAAACCACTCAAATTGTTCGCAGTTGGTTTCCCTGCTATATACACACCACTATTCACTTTATAAAATGCTCAGTGATAGCAAACATATTATGAAGTGTTTTATTATTACATTTATTACAAAAGCCAACACATGTATATTATTAAAATAATAGTTATATGCCTTTTGAATTAACCTGGGGTGGGAATTGGAAAACTGTTAAAAAAAAAAAAGGAAATCGAGAGGGGTCCCAGAAATTCTTAAAATCTGTGCAATCTGACACATTTTGGAGGAAAGGACGACTAAAATGCAAGGAAACACAACGTTCCATGAGAGGAAAACAGCTGATTTGAGGAGAATTCTCAGTCCTGATTAACATAATGTTGGACTTTGGAAAAGCAAGACGGTGTTTTAAATGTATAGTTTCGACAAAAATTAATCAATTGGTGCCTAAAACGAAAGAAAAAAAAAATTACGTTGGAATGCAAATCCAAAAAGCTTTGCAGGGTCTTAAAAACTAGGGGATTATTCAGTTTGTTTGGAATTACAGAACAAAATACAATGATAAATACTCTGCTAACCTTCATCCTGCAACCAGCCCGGATCAGATATTGCTTCTGGTTCCCCATCATCTCGAGCTAGGAACTGCCACTAGGGAAACAAATATATGTTAGCTTTATTTTGAGAGAGAGAAAAAGTCTTAATGAATGCAAATACTTATATTAAAAACTAAAAATTACAACTGCTAAAAGTTTGTAGTAGCAATGCCACAACATTTTTAATACTTTTATCCACTAATATTGCATGTGCCCAATTTGAAAATGATCCATATAGTAATGGACAAGAGATAAATGATACTGCAAATGCAAAATAACTCACAAAAGTCCCATATTCACAGGAACACAATCAACAGAAGCTGTGATTATTAATAATTTTGCATGATATTCTGAGGTCAGGTCATAGGGCTTTACATGGACATTCAGAACAAGCTGTTGTAGTGCATGCCGTGATATTCTGATATGCAAATTATATTTATACTACAAATTACCTCAACAATCTGCAAAATGGCATCTTTGGCTTGTGTGATCGTGAAAGGTAAAAGTTGTTTTTCAATGTAGTTTTCATAAATAATATTCATCGTATTCTCCACCACCATATCCAGCATATCAATGATGAACTCTTCAGAGTTATCATGATCCAACATGAGATTCCTGCCAAGGACACAGAACAAAATACTTATATACTATAATAGCAATTTGATAACCAGATAATCATGGGCCAATGAGGAACTAGTCCCACCCAGACTCCTCCAACATTTATCACTGAGTTTCTGAAATGAAACACAAATCTTATTATTATCAAATTAGCTGTCACAATCAGCTATCAATTCATCAACATGACCGTGACTTTCCGCCATTGTTTTCTTGTGAAAATACTTTCCAAAAACAACTTTTTCCATTAAAAATTCCCAGCTATTTACCATTAAGGCCACATAAAAAATAAAAATAAATATTTAGCATCCACCCATTTCAATTTTTTCCAGGGAGGTAAGTTTTGATTTTTATTTTGTATGTAGAATGGTGGAATGCAGGAAAAAGACCTCTAACCATGGTCAGAAGGCAAGATAGTAAGATACAGAAGATCATAGAAACTTTCAAGCTAGAAATTGCACAAGAAAACATTAAAATTGGTGTAAAATCTGTGTTCAAATAAAGTTCAATTACATGTATTTAAAGCATCAATGTATTAAAGATATGTAAACAGAACGGAGTACATACAGTGAGTAAAATTTAGTTCTGAGAAGCCCTACAACATCAGTCTGTCACAATTCATCATAAACATTTCCAAGTGACAGTGTTGGCACTCCCTCGGAACCAACTTTACTGCACAGTTACCGGGTACATGCAGATAAAAACCCAACATCTGGCTAAAACGTTGTTACAGCACTCCAATGACGGGCATCTCATGCAGTAGTTCAATCTCTAGCAGTGAATATTTTGTCCCACCTATTAACCCTATCCATTGTGCTACAATCTTCACAGTATGAATAGAAGCTATCCCATAACTATAATAGGTGGGAAAACATTGTTTTGAGGTTTTTTACCCTTTACTTGAAGTGGGTTTTTTGTTTTAATAAAAAATATTTGGAGGTCAGGGGCATTTCTCGGGTTAGGCAGTGATGTTAAATAAGTTATTTTTTTATGTGGCCTAAGAAACCAAAAAAACTAAGCTGCCTAACTTTTATTAAACTATTTCCTGTGTTATCTTTATTTTTGGTGAGTGTTGTGTGCAGATCATTGGGAAATATGAATTGGGGAATGCACTGTATATAGTGTACAGTATGAGGACTTGCGTGACATCGGGTGAGATATCTCGCCTGCAGTAATCAGGAGGTTAAATTAAACACATCTTATTAAAGAATAAAAACCAACAGGTACATGTAAGTTGTTAAAAATTTATAAAATTTAGGTCAAGATTTTGTTATGCAAAAACATTTACAAGTCATATCTGCAGCTGATCAGACAAAGAAAACGCGGTTCTATCTATGTCCAAAACTCTTTACATTTAACATTACTATATATATAGCTGGTATTCAAAACTTGTGGCACCATGTTTTAATAGTTTCTAAACTGAAATAGTGCAACAAATCGACACACAAACCAAAAATGTATAACCTACTGTACTCACCAAATCTCGAATCAAGTACTTGTGTCATTATTAACCAAATACATTTTCCAACGACAACCTTCAAAATTTTATAAATAGAGGGAAGCAACGAATTGCTTTGCACATTAAGAAAAGTACTGAATTAAAATGTACCCTGGGTCATTTTCGGTGTTCTCGCACATGGCGAAATCTCTTGGACGATATCGACCAGTGACGAGATCACCAGGCTTCCCATCACTACCTAAACTTGGCTAAAGTTAACACTTAATCAGTTAATGATAATTAATGCATTTAATTTTTCACTTACCAGTCATGATCATTAAATTTTCCAGGGACAATTTCATGAGAAATTACTGGAGTTTGTGCAGCTGGGGGTTTTCCCTTGTCTGCCCTCGACTTTGTCACTGCTGCCCTGGACATTTTTGTTATAAAGTTTGTTTACAAATCGTCAAACGTCAAAATGAAAGAGACCGAAAATCAAACTGGATTTTTAATTTCAAATATCATTCCATATCTACCAGGTTGTCATTTAACTTTAAAATTTACATTTCAACATTTGAATAACACACATGCTACCATTTAACATATACGATGAGTTACATGTTGAATAAATTTAATTATTAGACACATTTCTTGCACATTTGGCCCAAATTTCCCTTCGGTTTTGGCTTCGCCGGATGTTATCGTTTCTAAGGGTAACCCAATGATAATGGTCTCGTTCAGGTGTTATTATATGATTTATATAGATTTAAATAAATAATTAGTATTAAAGTATATTTGGTCAAATAATTAATAATTATTACCATATTGACTGAAAAACATATTTTTCTTTAGAAAACAAATCACTTATCAGTCTTATGGATCACGTGATCACAATTTTTGTCGCTTGTTTGGATTTGTTTTTGAGAATTTCGAATTTTAGGATTTTTGTATACAAATTATTGCATGTTGGATTATTTCAGGTATTTTCATCCATTTGCTGATTAGTATGTGTTCGCTTATAGTGTTTAATCTATATTTAGGCATGTAATGTATTATTTAAGTTAAGAAACTGGTCATGTTAACATGCTACAATGTATTGTCGATCGTACCATATTATCGTTACATGTTTAATCATGCATGCAGAGAGATAGCTCAAGTACTCATACTTTAAGAGAGCTAGACGGACATTTGAACGGTTATTAACCCTATTACAGTCAGAGACAAAGCTACATAATTTTTTCGTAATTGCTGCCCATCAAAAAGTAGTAAAAGATTCCCGCTCTGAGGTTGACAACAGTCACTTTTCAGACCCTTCATTTGGCTTCGTAAATAATAAATATATCATATCTTACTGTAATTTCACTTGAAATCTGTATTTCATAAAAGGTACAATTTTTTAATCCCAAGATTTTCTTCCAACACTTTCAGGTGCATTAGTAGGGCCTAATTTTTAGAGAAAAAAAAACTCAGCAGCAATTTTGCATTGAAATTTTTCCATCCTTAAAATGGAAACATGTGTTTTATGGTTATTGTAAGGAGATGCAAAATGTACTATATTATTACAATGCTTCGCCACATTAAAATAAAAACTGGTCTACTAACCTTGATCCCTGTCAACTTTCTATAACAAGCAGACAATGCTGTTTACTGGTCAGAATTTTATATATTTTTCATAATTCTATACAAAATAATAATTTTATGTTTTAAAAGAAGAAAGAAATAATTTAAAGTACCGTACCTCTTGTCAAATATATTATATAAAAAAAATTACCTTTGGATATATTTTATTTATTGTATAGGTCTCACTACACAGATGTCATCTGCCATTGAAACCCATGTTAAATTGCCCAACTTCAAA
>JAECMU010279371.1:278-10285 GCA_016106625.1 Dracogyra subfuscus | reverse complement strand
ATAGCCGATGTATTTTTCGTGCTGGGGTGTCGTTAAACATTCATTCATTCATTCATTCATTCATTACTCTCTCAGGTCAAAGGCCGTGGTATGTGTTTTCCTGTTTGACATCCGATAGCCGGTGATTAATAAATCATTGTGCTTTAGTGGTGTCGTTAAACAAAACAAACTTCATTTAATTATGAACTATGTGATTTTAATCTGTTTTTACAGTGTATAATCAAAATAACAAGTAAAATTTTTAATCTTACTTTTGTTTTTATGTGAGTATTGCAAATCACAAGCCATAGGATTTCAAATTTCATGGGAAACACTTTTTGGGTTCTGTGTCCTGAGATCATGGGAACCCATCGGAACCTGTTTTTAGGTTCCATGAAAACAAGTTATGGGAACCCATTTCTTATACCATAATGCAATGGATTGTCAAAATGCTATGCAGGTTGGGTAATATGTTCGAATCTTGCCAAATGACTTATTATTTTAAATGACAACAAATAAAGGTTCCAATCCTGCCAACTGACTCGGTGACTGTTTTTTAATTTTAATTTTACATCAAATAAAAGTTCCAATCCAGCTAACTGACTGTTCTGAGGCTTTGTGTCTGTCCTTGAATAAACTAAATGTAAAGATTCATCACTGTCGATTATTGTATATGTTAATAAGTTTAATGATGCCCAGTAGTTCTCAAAATCACCAAGTCCCCAACTGGCCATTTGCACCATCACCGATATACACCGACTCACGGCGAGTGCTGAACGCAAGATGAATCGATCTGTTTTCATTACGGCCAGTTCTGGGCTGAAAAGGTTGAGTCCGCCAAAGCTACCCGTGGAAAGAGACACGTTTTCAAACTCAGTATTTGCGACACAGTCGCGCCCCTTCCCCTCCACATTACATACACATGCTGTACTGACAGCTACATAAATATAACAGTTTACGTCATTTCCGCCCTTAATGAAAAGACAGGAAATAGTGGAGCTTATTTGATTATCACCTTCAGTACTCAAGTGCATGCGTGACATCGGCAATACATTTGTCGACTTCAGTGACAGTAATAAAAGGTTCATTATTTTTATCATTTACGTCCATAAATTTAATAGCGACACTACAAATAATTAACGCTAGTGATTTTGGTTCATATGTGCAATTTACATATGGATCAATTATTCTTTGGAGCAGATGCCATGATTTCAATGTTACAATTTTTGGTCGGGTTGTTTTGAGCGCGTTGTCAAACTCCGATTCGGGTTTAATCGATCGAACACTGTGAAGTATGGCGAGCGCTAAAATCCGAATCGGGTGTCGTGATTGTATTGAAAACTATCTCCAGTAGTTTTATATGAGAAACATTATTATTTGTACAATATATATATAATGTTTTTAATCGACATAATAATCATGGGAAACGAAATTTCGGTTCCGTGGTTTTACCGACACACTACCGGTAACGATCGTTACTGTGAAATCCGATGGCCTGAATCAGAAACCCATTGCAAATCAGAAAGTCATTGATTTTCTAAACATGAAAATGTATTTATTTTTATTGAGAGATAAATTAGCAGCAAACTCAGGTTATTTATTCACACATCCACTTATTAATATTTAAGCATAATGTTTCTAACAAATAAATGGCTGTAAACAACTTCACAAAGTTTTGTTTAACGACACTACTAAAGCACAATGTGCCCACTGACTGGGATCGATCCTAGACTGACTGAACATCAGGTAGGGGCAGATTATGCTTTAGGTATTGGGGATTTACTAAACAATATGTAAATGTTTATAATTTGAAATTATAAATTTTACAGATTACCCCAAAGAGAGAGAGAGAGGTTTTTTTTAGCCGGGAGTCAGGATGGTGGTGTCCATGGCAACTGGGCAAACCCCCATAATCCACCCTTTCAGGTTGTACTATATCAAATAAAATTCCATAAGCGACCATGTTAATATTTGTGTTTAAAAACATGATTTCAGACCTTCGTTTTTGAAAAACCAAGGAGTGCTAAAATTCGCACTCCTCAAAATGCTTACGAGGGGGTGGAAATCACACTCCTCAAAATGCAGACGAAAAAGTCGCACCCCTCAAAATAATTAGAATTAGCGGCAAGAGAACAAGAGGAATTGCACCCATGAACATAATCAAGTTTGAGGAGTAATGATTTCAAAATTAAATATCTTAAGAGTTAATGTTTTGTGTTTTCAAAATAAATATCCTAATATGATGGTCATTCTCAAAAATGAAGGAATGGCCATTGCAGTCTTACACAAGAAAAAGAAACAGCATGAACACAACATATATCGATTTCTCATGTATTATGCATATCATGTTGCATTAAAATTCTGAATCTGTTCTATCTACATTACTGGGATCTTTTAATCATGGTAATCTGTTAACTATTTATAAATAAAGAATTGAAACTGATTTGTTAAAATACGAGTGTAAGTACAATAATGTTATTCTTCATTGCAGAATATGATTTGTCTATGGACACAAACTTGTGAACTGAATGTGAATTGACATTGTAACAACTATGGTATTGTTATTAAGAATTCTAACTTTAAAATTTCTATTAACACTTTCACAAAAATAATGTCCTTGGCTTTAATTCACGTGGCAGTATTGTGAAACAGAAAGTAGAAATGTCTGCGAATACGTCGCTATGCTAACTAAAACAAAACCTGCTTTATTAAATAGTTGGGGTTTTTTCTTGGTGTACGCGTTTATTTTGACATCAACATGTATACGCTCAATAGAATTACGGAACAACAAAGTTCACAGAGTTTTCCCGATTGTCAAATCGACGAGATCTTAATAATAAGTTAACTCCTAGCTGATTGGCTCAGTATAAAGATAACCAACCAATCGAGTTTCAATTTATAAAAAACATTATAGGAAGTTCATTGTGAACAGAATGGAAAGGTTTGTGGCATTGTCGATTGGATTCAATAATCGATTAAAACGGGAGTTAAAAAATAATAATACAAGCAATTTGTTCAATTTATAGGCGCGTTATTTTGTGCCTGTCAGATTGAGTTGACGGGGGTTTACGAGTGTGATTGCACTCGCGCCCGTCAAAAACAAAGGTCTGTTATTTGCAATAAATATCAATAAGTATTAACTGAAGAAAATGGCACCTTTCACAGCTCATTTTTGGTATAACCAGACGTTTTTACAACACCCTAGTTTCACACAAAATTTTAGTATTTTTCTATTACAAGTATCCCATACATGTTCCAAGCACAAGACTACTTAACACAGTGGTACTAGATGAAATACAATTACATGCATTCTTTGCCCAGATGAATTTTAAAAAAAAATTCTTTACAACCAACACATCCACATTTACTACCAATCACAGGACTTGTGGTGTTAACTTCTCTATCAAAAGTTCAGTGCACTTCAAACTTTGACCCAGCCGGAAGTTACTTGGTTTAGTATGATCATCAGGCGAGTGCTTTACAACTGGGCTATATTATCCCGCCACTTACCTTAACAATGATAGAAACCTCAGGATAGTCTGTTTGTAATGTGCTGTGATTCAACATAAACCGGCCTCGGTGGCGCAGTGGTTAAGCCATCAGACTACAGGCTGGCAGGTACAGGGTTCGCACCTCCGTACCGGCTCCAACCCAGAGTGAATTCTCAATGGTTAGGTGTAATATTACCCATATGCCACTACACCCTCTTCTTTCTCACTAACAACCTAACAATTAACATTTAACCCACTGTCCTGGACAGAGGCAGCCCAGATAGCCGAAGTGTCTGTTCCCAGGACAGCGTGCTTGAACCTTAATTGAATATAAGCACGAAAGTAAGTTGAAATGATTTAACATTCTTTTTGTTTCTGGCTCACTTTAGGTGTACAAACATCAGAGCAAGCCAAGAGGACTTGCATTAGTGATAAACAACGAGAAGTTTGAACTGGCAAGGAAGAATGACTGCTATCTGGAAGATCGACATGGAACCGACATTGACCAGTTCACAGTCGATCAGCTGTTAAGTCAGCTGAGCTACAAAGTTGACATTTACGAAGATTTGACAGCTGAGGTACATACAGTTTACTTAATCCTATAACTTACCCATGATATTCATGTCATATTAACTCGGTTAATAATGGTATGCAAATTTAAAGGTATATGCAACATTTCAAGGTCTCAGTAATAAGGTATTGCTGTGAATGGGTCATTTGTTTACAAGTCATCAAGGCATCAACGTAATGTGTGCTAACATGATGATGATGTCATATCATTGATGGAGGCAACTTTAGTACTGTAATTTATTAAATATCGAATGAAAAAGTCATTTTAGAAGTGTTATAGGATAAATAGAATTCACTATTCGTGTTTTTTTAATATGTAAAATATCAACCTCATCTAGTATTTGAAACAATATAATCTTTCATTTATAGTTGTTACCAGTATGTCATAAATGACAATATTTTTATAAGCAAATATCAGCAAAATGTCCATTAATTGTGTTATTTATGCCTCTCAGTATAGTATTATATTACAATTAGTAATTGTCGCCATTATATTGTATGTATACAGGAGAGGGCCTAGTAAGTTGGCAAACTTGTGTCCAATCTTTTTGTTGTTTATACATTAGAATATGTTTTAAATCAAATACGAGACTAATTGTCCATACTTGAAAACAGGACACAATATTTCGCGAAAACCGTTTGTCTTTTCGCGTGTCCGTTACGCAACTTTAAAATCATGAGAACTGCCAATTGGTTACATGATGAACAATTCCATTGTAAAATAAATAAAACCATGTATCAGTAATGAAAGTGAAAATACATGTAGCTGAGCTGTCTGGCCAGGACAGCGTGCTTGAACCTAAATCGGATATAAGCATGAAAATAATTTTAAATGAAATGATTAATTCTAGGCCCGAGAACAAGAATGGCCAATGTCATAATACTACGTTTTGGAAAACATTAATTCGAAAGTTTGTCACTGACTTTGGCTCAAAACATAGTGCTTGTGCAGGGGACAATATTTTGAAATCTAGGGTAACCCGGAAGTCGGTTCACATAGTTTTTACCTATGTAGTCAATTGTTCGGTTATATGAATTACATTTGCGTAACCTGATAGGTTACTTCAAAATTATGTTGAAATTATATTTTAAATACCTAGTTGTTAGCTCAAAAATAAAGTTAAAACAAATTATAAAAGAAAACATTTTACAAAACAAAAAGTATTTTATGCTTAATAAAGTTAACAATATTGTAAAAGAACTGAATATCAGATCCAGTACTGAAACAAAATACAGGGTCGTAGCTGGGGGATTCTGGGGGTCTCCCCCTGTGAAAATGTTGAACCTCAGGACCGCTGTAGATGCATTCTGAGCTTTTTCGGAGGCATTTTGTTCTACCTTTTTTTTTTTTAGTCAATTTTAAGAGGATATTTTATAGAACAATTACAGACAGCCTCGACCTATTCCCGGATTTTGTTTTGCATTATGCACATGCCTTTGAAATAGATACATAATCATTTGGAGGTATTCTTTGTTTCGTTTTGCAGTGGCTATGTTACTTTCACTTTATCGATGGTACTTTATACTACAGTGACGTTCTAAATATTTGTTTCTTAAAGCTCATTATGCGATGTTAGTATTTTTCAATTTTTGTGACACTTTTGGATTCCTTTTTACGTTAAAACTGTTTTTCACATATGTAAAATTAAAGGCAATCCAATAGTATGTCTACATACATGTATATTCCTTTAGAGATAAAATAGCAGCAGATAATTTAGCCATCCCCAGTGGTCTGAGCACATTTCTTTAAAACGTTTGGCATTACTTTATACTGAACATTTACTTTAGACTGGTTGCAACTTAAAACTGTTGCAATATAACGTTGTTTACTTGTTTGCTGCGCATCAAGTATTTAAAATTCAGCCTAAAACATTTGTCGAAATACTAGTAGTATGTCTGCATGAATAAACGTCCTGTAATTGTGAAGTTTGCAAGTTTTAATTTCTGAATGTTTACAGGTCATGATGTAACCAGTTTGCGGTTCAGGTAAATATTGTGCCCTGTTGTGTGGCTTCCCTAATGCGCTGAAGACTTTGACCTATATAGCATTGATAGAAACAGACATTTCCAGTTCAGTGGTAGGCTTATTTCAAAATAACCTTCTTTTGTTTTACATTGGAACTTCTAGCTCTTGGCCCTAGAATTAATCATTGCTAAATTAAGGCCCTTAAAGATTTGTTAGTTAAGTAATAAAACTAGTTGTGGTAAAACATTCATTAGTTCTTCTTTTCGCTATATTACGCGAATGCTTTACCACTAGGCTATGTCCAGCCCCTGTGCAGAATCTTGATGATGGATAATGGTTATGTCGTTAAGACTGTATGATTTCTATTTCAGAAAATCCAAAGCACTGTAAATCAGTTCAGTCAGATGGACCACAGTTCATACGACAGCTTCATTTTGTTCGTCCTGTCTCATGGAGAGAGCCAGAGTATATACGGAGTAGACGGGAAACTGGTACAAAAGGAGAAAATCACAGGAGCCTTCAACGGGAATAAATGCCAAACTCTTAGTGGGAAGCCCAAGCTGTTCTTTTTCCAAGCCTGCCAAGGGCGTAAGTGAATGATAATTATGTTAAATGAATCATAGTTGTTTTGGTGTAAACAATGTTTATTTATTGGAGGGGATTGCATGTTACATCACCATCCATCTTGTCTGTCCACATGTTTTTTGGACATTGCATGCTGTTATAGATCAAGTTTGTCTTTTGTGGCAGTTTACCCATTTTTGACAGTTCTGGTCCTTGAACTTAGGAGATACTGGTATAACCTCTATTAAAAATTAGCTTGAAAAATTAGGTATCTTACAATAGTGAGACAAAACATTATTAACGTAATTTTTTTTAAAAGAACAAGTCGATGACTACTCCACAATTCAGTAGTAACAAAGGGCCTTTGAATGCGCCAGAAGTCATTTAGTGGCTGAATGGGGTCGCTCAGCACTTTGCAAATCAAGGGCAGATAAGTATGTTTCAAATAGAGGCTATATAGCCTTGTTTTAATGAGATAACTGAACCTAGGTCTAATTAACGAGCTACTCTCGATATACTAAGTCAAAACCTATACTAGCTTGAATGCTTTTTTTACAATTTAGATTGACCGTTCAAAATTCGCACCAAGATTTCCTCAAATCACACTGCGCACCTTTTTCTCTTTGGCTTATTGATGCTCCATTCAAAATTCCATAGCACCACCACCCACTCCCACCTGCTACCGATTTCCGTCGGACTGCTGGTGCTCTCTTGCACCTGCCAGTGCAGGTGGTCCCCACTTCCCCCTGCCCCACCCAACTTTGTGTCTTGGACGGAAGAGCTTGCTTCGCAAGCACTTGCACCCACGACAGGCGTGCGCTACAACAGCTTGCTCTGAATGTGCACGTTAAACCCTATGACTTGACCTGACCTGATAACTGAATATTTTCTTGCTGCTCCCTCTGTAGTTAAAAGAGTAAAATAGAGATATTTCGTATCAAGGACTACCAGTCAATAAAACCAAAATGGCGTCCATAATGCTGCAAGCATGCGTTTTTACTAGGCCTATATTATTTAAATTGCACACAAAAAATTGTCACGTTTTGTTATTATCAAAACACTTTTACTTTTCTTCTTGTGTTAAATTAAACCGAAATTATTTACAAAAACATTTTTATAAAAGGATGGGATGGAATATACTGTATATACATGTAGTTATTATTTTAAATTTCATGGGCTTTGATAAATTTTAAGTTGCAGTTCTCTTACTAAATTCTATAAATTAAAAGTTATAAACATTTATCCATTAATTTCTAAAATTTTAGGGTATGTTTTTTTTCTTAACCCTCCTTAACCTCTGGCAAGAAGCCAGGCTTTCACTATTAACTCCAAAATTTGGAAATTTGTGTCGTAAATCCCAATTTAGAAATGAACTCTTCATTTGGTTTTTATAATTTGTTTATAGAAAATGTTGACCCTGGTGCACCCACTGCCTCAGCGGAACCAGCTAGCAGTAGCAGTAGCAGTGAACCAGATAACTTTGAGGTTTCACTGAAGAAGATGAAAAATCTAAATTTAAATAAAACCTCAGATGATTTGTCGAGAGATGACACTGTGGCTGATGTCAAGAGAGAACCGTCAGTACCAGCCGGAGGAGATGTCTTCATAGCATCGGCCACTATTCCAGGTAAAAAAACGCAACAATAAAAAAAAAAAAAAATTACAAGTCACTATATAATAGTTGTGATTTACTTGTATTTGCCATTTACTTGTAGTTTTGATTTTACTGGTAGTCATGGTTTACTTGTAATTGTGGTTGACCTATAGTTGTGTTTTACTTGTAGTTGTGGTTGACCTATAGTTGTGTTTTACTTGTAGTTGACCTATAGTTGTGTTTTACTTGTAGTTGTGGTTGACCTATAGTTGTGTTTTACTTGTAGTTGACCTATAGATGTGGTTTACTTGTAGTCATGGTTTACTTGTAGTAATAGTTGACCTATGTTTGTGTTGAATTGTAGCAACTCTTTGCATTTAGGCAAAAATTATGGATTTTTTTCTGGCAAAATGAACTGGCCTGAAAACCTTTCCCCATGTATGTCCATCATTTAACTCATATTATTAGTTGTAATCCATGTAAAAAGCATAGTGATTCGTTTGGAAACCTATATTACTGTTTAAATAAACATTGTTATTCAGATTAAAAAATTTGTGTTTAAACTCGGGCAAACATTAGCACCCCTCCATCCCACAAAGTGTGAGCCTGGTGAGATATGATGATTACAGAAATATAGATCACGTGACATAAGCCCAACTCAACTCGAATGTTTAAGACTAGATTTTCAATAAACATACTCTTAAAATAATTTGTTTTAGTTCAGTATATACTTGTAAGTAAAGTTTGGTATCACAATAAAGATAAAAGAGAAATATTTATTTGTGAATTAGAAGTTAGAAATGCTTTTTGAATGTGACAAAATTATGTAGCTACATTGTAATATCAGTTTTATGTTTCCCTAGATCTATATATTTCATTGCTATGTATATAATAAATACATGCATGCATATATATATATATATATATATATACACATATATATACACACATGTGTATATATATATATATATATATATATATATAATATATTGTTTTTAGATTATTTATCATGGAGGAACACAAAGAAAGGAACCTGGTTCATCCAGGCAATTGTCTACATCTTTAAGAATTTTGCTCACAAAGATGACATCTCCAAACTGATGACTAAGGTAGGCATGTGAGCAGGGCATAGCTTAATGGTAACCTACTTGCCTGATGCACGGTCGGTGTAGGATCAATCCCCATCTGTGGGCCCATTGGGCGGCTATATTGCTGGTTTCAGCCAGTGCACCACAACTATTATTTGGTTCAATTATTTAGACCCAAAGGTTTTTGCAAATGTTACATTTATTTCCTATTCGATATTTGTTTTCTTTGCATTTACATGAAAACAAACCCAAACCCCAACAGGTTTTATATACAAATGATCATATAAAATGCACAAAGTTGACTTAATTCCACTTTTTAAAAATCTTTGTGTCTTTTGAATGCACGTTATTTCTCCTATAAATAACTAAGGTCATTTGCATATCAAAAGATTGTGATCTGAGTCTACGTGAAGGCCATTATAGCTTGTTTCACTAAATTAAGGTTATTATTGTTTTGCAGTGTGTAACAGCATGGTCTAATCTTTCCGTTAAACATAGATGTAAACAAACAGAACATGTAACCCTTTCTTGTAGGTGCATTATATTTAATAAATTTAGCTAATGTATTATGTATTTTGATTTTATTATATCAATTATATATTACCATGCCATACCTAACCTAACACAACAGAGGTTTAGCACAGTAATAAACACAAATCACCTCACACACCGCAGGAATGTGCTTTCCAAATTTAAATATAAATTTAATGCAGGGCCAGACCCAGAAGACCGGGGGGGGGGGGGGGGGGGGGGAA
>JAECMU010279283.1:0-12361 GCA_016106625.1 Dracogyra subfuscus | reverse complement strand
AGGAGGCGGGGCATAGCCCAGTGGTAAATAGCTCATTTGATGCATGGTAGGTCTGAGATCGATCTCCGTCAGTAGACCTATTGGGCTATTTCTCGTTCCAGCCAGTGCACCACGACTGGTATATCAAAGGTCGTGGTATGTGTTATCCTGTCTATGGGATAGTATATATAAAAGATCCCTTGCTGCTAATCAAAAAGAGTAGTTTGTGAAGTGGCGACAGCATGTTTCCTCGCTATATATCTGTGTGGTCCTTAACCATATGTACAATGCCATATAACTGGAAATAAAACATTTCCTTCCTTCATTTCCTTATTCCATCTGGTGAGCCACAACTGGTATATCAAAGGCCATGGTATGTGCTATCCTGTCTGGGATGGTGCATATAAAAGATCCCTTGCTACTAATGGAAAAATATAGCAGGTTTTCTCATTTAGACTACATATCAAAAATTACAAAATGTTTGACATCCAATAGCAGAGAGTTAATAAACCACTGCTCAAGTGGCATCGTTAAACTAAACAAACTTTACTTTACTTGTATCACTGTTGTTGTTATAATTTGAATGAATGAAATATAAAGTTTATAAAATGTTTTTGATCAATCATTTGATTTTTCAGTCCCGAGATAAGTCGCATATCAGGGTTGAGTGGAATTAGCGACATCATAGGGGAAATAATTGCGGAAGGAGGAATTGACCTGGAGGAGGCTGGACTTTCACCAAGGGAGGCAGACAGGCTCGCTAAGCAAGCCAGGAAACAGTATGTACTAAGTTATAGTGGCTAGTACTTTCTCACACTTGTACTGACATTATTTGCTGGAATTAAACATTGCTGTATATTACAATGTAAATTAAGATCTACAGATATATTTTATGGATCTACTAATGTAGACTAATTGAGTACAAAAAGATGTATGACTGACCTCAGATCCATATTTGTTAAGCATTCAGTCAGGTTCAAATCCAGATACAGGCTTTAAGCCAGAGCTTAAAGGCCTCAATGGGGAGATTTAAGGCAGCAACTGCTCTCGGCAACCACTAACAATCATTGACCTAGATTCCCATCCATGTCTCATTTCAGTCGGTGCTACACAACTAGTGAACAAAGCCCTTGGCATATTTATGTATATAAATGATTCCTTGCTGCCAATCGAAAATAATAATGCATGGAATGGCAGCAGTGGGTTTCGTCTGTCGTTATTTGTGTGGTCCTTAACCATATGTCTGATGCCATATAATCATCATTAAAATGTGTTAAAAGAAAACATTCCTTTTGTTTTTTCTTTATTCATTGACACACTGTCCTGAATAGTGTGGTTGGACCTTATTTGAATATAAGAACAAAAATCAAGTTAAAATATAATGATGATAAGATACTGATTTACATAATTCATGCATTTAGCTGGGTTTACTTACATTGTTCTATATGTTATAGGCCTTCAGATGACAATCTGCGATTGAGTATGGAGAAACTTAAGAACATTGTTAGCCAGACTGACCTTAAATCGGACAAGCATGACTCCGAGTGGCGTGAGGAGATTCGTGAATGGATGGAGGAGAAACGTCAGGAGAGGCATGAAGCTTACAAAAAACGTCGAGCAGACCTGCGTGAACGTGAAGTGAACCCTTACACACCTAGCAGAGAGGCAGAGCTGGTTAGTTAACCTTCTCACTACTGCCCGCCTTGATGAAAGCCGACACACTGTATATGGCATACAGTACATGCACAAATTTCCCACTGTTTTGCTCACGGCACTGGCCAGAAATAATAAGGGAATAATACTGATCTAGACTAATCACGATAATGGCTGCTTTAGGTGTGTGGTTTTTTTTTTTTTTAATATCTGGTAATTTTTAGTTCAAAAAGTGGCGAGTATTCTTGTTAGTAAAATACAGATATTGGTAATAATAGCCATAGATACTGAACATCTGTTGACAAATGTAAATAAGTAAACATGATTTTATTTTTTTAAATCTTAATTTTAATCAACATTAAAGGGACATTCCTGAGTTTGCTGCAATTTTTAAGATGTTATAGACTAAAAGAGACTTTTAACAGTTATAATTACCTATCAAATATATTTTTCTGCATAAATGTTTAGTGGCTGTATATTAAACGTGTTTCTAATCGTTCAAATATTTGTACTAGGTTAAATTTCATTTTATTTCCTAAAATATGTTTTTTTGTACATACAAAATTATTTGAAGACAAAATCCAGTTTGGGTTTCTTACAAATATCAAGACGACCATAAACACATTGAATACACAGACACTAATATTCTAAACAAGGAACTATATTTAATATGTAAGTTTAATCGTAGAAATATTGTATTATTCAGAAACATCTTACAATGCAGAAGACTCAGGAATGTCCCTTTAACTGATCTAATATATCAGAAACATTTGAAAAATCCATGAAAATAATACTTACCAATTCACATATGAACATAACTTTAAGGATTTATCAAAATTTGAAGTGAAAATTTGTGTATAAAAGTTATAAATAAAACATAGTTTTTGTCAAAAATTGATCCCGTAATCAGAAGATTAATGCAAAGCAGAACAACTGTTCTTTAATGTTTTTGACAGGACATTCCTGCAGCATAGTTTTATTTTTGTACACAATCAATTTGTTATCCACATTTTGTAAATGGTTAAAAATATTAAATTCCAAAATTTTCTTCAAACACACAGTATTTTTCAGAGAAAGGTTTTCTATTGAAATTTTTCTGAAGCATTAAAAAATGTGATCCTCTAGATTATTATTATTGCAGGTAGATACAAATACTGGTTTCATTCATAATGAAAACCAGCTATGTGAACTAGATTTCAGAGGTTTTTTGTGGGTTAGCTTCACATCTTATAAAATTATTGTTTGCTATATGTTAAGCAGAAATAATGTAGGTATGTTTTTATTTTTCATAAGGGTGAAACAATTCATTTAATATCATTAGAAAAAATATTTTGTCGAAGAAAGTTTAGCTAATTAATGTAGATATTAATATTTTGCCTTTTTTTTCAGGTTACACTTGGAAGTGAAGCTCTCTTGGAAACACGCAAAGATCGCGAAGAAATGCGCGAGAAACAGAAACGACAAAACATGATGCGTCGCATACAGGATGCCGAACTTTTGGTGGGCAGTTTGATTGTTGAGAAACCGGACCTGCCACCATCACCACGAAGAGAAACTCTTACAAAGACTTCACCAAAGCTGACACAGAGATCAGCATCAGTAAAAATGTTACCAGTGCAGTCTCGAAGAGCACCCACCGATGCTGCTGCTCATAAAATCTTAAAACCAACTATTGCTAGAAAAGGACCTACAGTGTCGACCAGACAGATGGTAGATAGGACAAGATCTGTTAATGATGATGTCCAGAAGCCGCGGCGAGGTATTCTGAAGCGATCCATCAGTCCAACAAGAGAACTAGACATACCAGTTCGTGTGGACAGCATGGAGGCTGATCTGACTATGGGATCCAGTACAGAGCTGCTCGATTACGCTTATGCTGTGGAACAGATGGAACGGGAACAGCTCTCGTATCGAGAACCTCAAAAACAAGTTTCACGTCCAGAAGCCGAACAGGCGGCAGACATCAAACCCTATAAGCCAAAGTCGTTTAAACAGCTTGTGCGATTGCAAAGACCTGAGGTCACAAGAAAAGTAGCTGAAACGAATCCTGATCGAATCCCCATGCCAGGTCCAACCGTCTATGAGCAGAATATCAGCCAGAGTAGACCGACAACGGTCCGTGACTCCACTATGGAAGAAAAGATGAGGTTGTATGGTGAGGTTTTTAACATCACAGTGATAGTGTATAACTATTGTTATTTCGTAACCATTTGATCTGTAGCCTACCATGTTCAAACACTAACAGTGTTCAATATAATACTTTCAAGTTGCGGTTGTTAGCGCATTCTTGTACTTCCAGTCTCGTGCACACATCGATGGAAATAAATCTAATCATTTACATGTATTAAATACAATAAAACTCTTTACTAAGAGAAGTGGATTAAGCATGTGAAAATGAGATGTGTAGATATTATATAGAGAACAGTATGGGTCGAATTTACAAAGCCCGTTTTTCTTAAACGCAGGTATTTAAGCATAGTGAATACATGTAGTTACACATGTGTAATTCAAAAACAGGCTTTGTAAATTTGGCCCTATATTTTTTATCCATTGCAATCCACTTTTAAATACTGTATCTAATTACTGTGTAAGGTATCCAGTAATAATTGATGGTAGAGTAGAACCTTCAAAATGAGGTAACATTAAATAGTTGGAAGATTAAGAAACACTAGGTATTAAACTTTGTTAATCAGAGCTATCTGTTCTCGTACAGGATCCAAGCAAATACCCAGTTCTTCCAAAGGGAGTTGAGTCCTTAATCAGATAAAATTATCCATTATTTTGCACGATCCAAGCAAATAGCCAATTCTTTCAAAGTGATTCAAGTCCTTTGGCAGTTAGAATTGTCCATTTCTAAGCACATACCAAGTGCTTCCAAAGAAACTGGAGTACTTTGTCAGTTAAAACTGTCTGGGTTATTTACATGTATACCCAATTCTTCCAAAAGGACTAAAGTACTTCGTCAGTTAAAACTGTCTGGGGGGTTTTACAGGATCTAAGCACATACCCAGTTCTCTCAAAGGGATTAAAGTACTTTGTCAGTTAAAAGTGTCTGTGTTTTTTACAGGATCTAAGCACATACCCAGTTCTTCCAAAGTGATAAATGTGTCTCCGCGCAGAGTGAAAACATACACAGAACGTCTTCAAGAGATGAAACCACAACAGAAGTATTCCACCCCGATCATCCCTCATCAGCACCTATCAGCATCAGGTTTGTTATATAGAAGGAAGTCGATGTAGCCACAGGATTAACAACTTAATTTCCTATTCCAAAATCCAGACAAGCTGGATTTAGGGTTCTTTACACTAAATAATGTCCCTTTGTTGATAATATTTACATTGTGTACTTGCAACGAATATGGAGGGAGGTTATTTTGTATTTAAGAGATTTAAAGAGTGTTTTTATTAGCAATTGTAATTTTTCAAAAACATGTCGATGTTGCAGTTTTAAACATTGTATTCAATAATTGGTGTACATGAAATAAACAAATATTAATTTATTGAGGTTAGGTAATAGTATTTGCACAAATAGACACTGTCACATATTGTTACCATTGAGGTTTAGATTAGACATTTAGACACCATGGTTTGTAGTTGAATTTATTATATATTCCGATCAATATGTAATACATAATATATATTACAAGTGTCACATTCGTCATCATAATTTGTTTTACTTTAGTTTTCTTGTCCAAAAGAATTGTATTTTGTTTTAGCTCGTACACCCTCAGTGCGTTCTGCGGTCAGCCGACGTCCGAGAGGCCCACCACACAAACCACAAACCTATGTAGAACAATTACAGAAACTCAATGCTGGAGCTGTTAAGAAGTTTAAAGGTGAAATTTTCTTTGCACTTTTAGTTGGGTTTTTCCTAGAAAATATTTTGCATGATTATTGTTTTTATGTTCATTAAAAATGTTAATGTATTGAAAACCATCCTCTAACCATATAATTTTAAAAATAAACTTGTGCTCTCTCATTTGTTGACTTGACAATATCTTTGTTTATGGATCACTTTTTGAACAAGTTGTAAAATATGTATTTAAAAAAAACTAAAGTTAAGAATTATCGTTGTACACCCACATGTACATGATAAATAACGCATAATTGATAGACAAATCTTCTAAACAATAAACAGTGTATCCCAGTTAGGTCTGCACTTTTCAGGGGTATATGCACGCACACTGCACACCGCACACTGCACACACACGCACATGCACATGCACAACACAACACAGCACACAACATGAGCTCACACAGTCTAGTCACACCCCTATATAATGTTTTGCATATTCATCTGCCAATACTGATGCTAGACTGGTCTGATTACTTAGTTAAAAGTCACATGATTTGCTTTAATAAGTGCACCCTACATGTTTCAGGAGGGTACACAAGTTACAGATTCCTATTAACCGTTGGAATGTTCACTGTTTTATACTTTATATTACTATTTGTGTGAACTAGATAAACATTACTGTTATTAACAAATGGATGTCACAATACTGAGCATGCACATCAGCCACTGAGTATGCATGCATGTTACCAGTACATTTATTGATTAAACAAGACCAGCCTCAGTGGTGCAGTGGTTAAGCCATTGGACTACAGGCTGGTAGATACAGGGTTCGCAGCAGGTAGGTACAGGGTTCACAGCCCGGTACCGGCTCCAACCGAGAGCGGGTTCTTAAGGGCTCAATAAGTGTATAAGGCTACTACACCCACTTCTCTCCCACTAACCAACTAACAACTAACCCACTGTCCTGGACAGACAACCCAGATAGCTGAGGTGTGTGTGCCCAGGACAATGTGCTTGAACCTTATTTGGATATAAGCACAGAAATAAGTTGAAATGAAATGATTAAACAACGATACATTGTAATGTAAATGTGCTCTATCATTGTTGGACTTAGAAAATTTCACATATCTCTGTCAAGACATAAAATTCCATGCCTGGTTGGCTATGGCTAAATAATATACAGAAACAACTTTCTCAAATGTGCAGCAAGAAATCGTGATCAGAATTAACTAGGGGCAACAACTCTAGTGAAAACCAAAAGTAATCAAAGGTACATCACTTTTCAAAAATGTACAGTCGAATTGAAAAGAGTACACAGGTTTGTTTGTAAATAAGCATTGCTTTGTTCTTTTCACTTTTAAAGGTAGCAAGACAGTTACAATCCAGCCTCGTACAGTGTTGAAAGCCAGAAAGCCTATTCACAAACCTAAAACGTATTCGGAACAGTTACGGGCACTTCAACCACCAAAAGAATTACACCGAACAGGTAAATATTCGGCTGTTGCTTCTTACAAAATTGCATATGTTTTTTTTATCTATCGTTCTGCAGTGTTAATTAATTTTAATACTTGTTAGGGGTTTTTTCCGATGTTTAATTCATAGTACCTATGCTTATGAGTCGGAAGACGGAAGTCACCAGCTACAGCTACTGGTATGGCACAGCAGTTATTAATACAACTTGTAATGGGGCCTTTTGAGTGCATAAGTCATGGTCATAATTTGAAGAAAGCAATGAATTATCATAAATAGAATGTAATAAATGTAATAATATTTCTTTAAAAAACAAATCTATATCAGGTGTAAAATAATTTGTAAAATGTATTATTTCTTGACATTGCAGAAAGATCTCAGGGTCGAAAGACAGTGCTACCTCGTGGGCGGGGCACAACCCGGTCTCGCCCTTATAGTGATCCTTACCGCACAATGCAGGAGGACATTGACGAGGGCTGGGATGGCAAGTCGGAACTCAGTGACTGGACGGTCGATGATTACGTCAAAGAGCTGATATATGGTGACGATGCCAGCTCCATGTACTACCCAGTGAGTATTCCATTCCATTTGTATAACTGAAACACTAGTACTACCCAGTGAGTATTCCATTCCATATATATGTAACTGAAACACTAGTACTACCCAGTGAGTATTCCATTCCATATATATAACTGAAACATGTACTACCCAGTGAGAATTCCATTCCATATATATAACTGAAACATGTACTACCCAGTGAGTATTCCATTCCATATATATAACTGAAACATGTACTACCCAGTGAGTATTCCATTCCATTTGTATAACTGAAACACTAGTACTACCCAGTGAGTATTCCATTCCATCTGTATAACTGAAACACTGGTACTACCCAGTATTCCATTTCATCTATATAACTGAAACATGTACTACCCAGTATTCCATTCCATCTGTATAAATGAAACACATACTACCAAGTATTATGTTCCATATATATATAACTGAAACACTAGTACCGTACTACCCAGTGAGTATTCCATTCCATATATATATAATTAAAACACCAATTTTTGCTTAAGTAAACAAAAATGCCCAAATCTGGATAACATTTATTCGTAATTGTATTACTGTTTTCAAACAAATCACTATGCAATTTTGCATCAGTTACATCTAACATTGTGAGTAAAATGATGGAATTGTATGTTGAAAAGTTTTTAGGCCAGCTCATTTCGTTCAAAAGTGTCCATTGTTATTGCCCGAATACAAAGATTTACTCCAGTATAGAGGGGGTGTCCCTTTACACACACACATCCCGAAACCCTCTGAACCCCCCCCCAGTCTTGTATGTTGTGAACTGTAATGAAACATTTTGTTTTCCAGGTTGGATCTGTGGACTACCAGATGTCTGAAGGTGTGTCTGACTACTTCGACTATGTAATGGGAGATGACTACACCGCATCTGTGGACGTTGATGAAATCGCAAACATTGCTGATGCTGCATCTATTGACAGCGGCAGTGTACTCAGCGTTATTGACTGGGATGCTGTCGACCAAATAATAGCTGATGTGAACTAGATACATTAGAACAAGGAGTGATGAAGACTAGATACATTAGAACATGGTCTTTGGTCCTGCACCTTCGATAATTTAAGTGTATGTAAGTGCTGTTCTAATATAAGCATAAGCATCGCCACCAGAAAGGTGTTTTAAGTTTTTGTTTGTTTGTAATGAACTACAGTGAAACACCTCTAAACTGGACACCCTTGGGACCAAGGCAAATGCCCGGTCTTAAGAGGGATCCATTTAGAGAGGTTAAGTTATGTCTTGCTTTTTAAAAAGGGACTCTGTAAAACATCCGGTTTTGAGGGAATTTTGGTTTACTGAGGATCTGGTTTTGAGAGGTTTCACTGTAATATATTTTATAGCTAAGATTTGTTTCAAGGCAATGACTACCCATCTGATATGGCCGGGATCGCTGATGTTTCAAGGCAGACAACTGTGGGGAAAGAAGAACAACAAAATGGGTTTGTTCACACCCAGTGATTTATCCATGATGTTTTGCCATTGTGCCCTGTAGTCCACTGTTAAAAGAATTTATTACAACAGATGTATATTAAATATATTTATTGGAATTTTTTTACATGGAAATTAGACATTTTCATTGCCGGTTTCTTTTGGGAAGGGGCCTATCTTTGGAACCCTTGAATCTCCCCAGATGAAACACCCGATACAGTAATACTAAAATAGGGGAATGATTATTTAATTCAGCCATTCATTTGTATACTCAACTTTGATAGACTCACCAATATATTTTTCATGCCGAGGTGTCATTGAATATTTATTTTGTTTAAGTTGGCCCGTGTATACTGATAGAAAGAAATAAGGGAACCCATCAAATTGGGAGACCAAATTTAATTCACTACTAGCGTAATACTGTCTGTATTTCATACCAAGTTGTAATGTGGAATTGAATGTCTGTAGTGTTGAATGAGCTGCCTATATGGTTCCAGTTCATGCAGTGATTATTTCTTCTTGTTATCTGTGTGATCCTTTATTTCTTTCCATCAGAATATATTGTTGTACATTGACAAAACACATCACCTAGGGATATAAAACTTCTTGACAAAAACAAAATACTGGTTGGATGGATGTCATTTAAGATGAATCAACTTAACATGGTATAAATATGGCAGTGCTCCAACTTGATGACAGCACCAACAGAAATTGCCCTCGTTAAAGATATAAATTGCCGTAGTTCGGAAGCGTCACCGATGACACTTTCCTGCCACTGGTTAAATATTTCTGCAGTCAATAAAGCTTCTCAACAATGGCAAACTGTGTTTACCTGGTGTATATTATCTGCTAGTATTTAACATTAGTGCTTTTGAAATATGTCTAGATACAGTAAAATAACCTTTCAGTGATGTTCATTTGCTGCAAAAGTTATTTTGAGGAAAAAACTGCCATGTGACATTGAAAAACTTAATTTTTTGTGAAATAATTATTGAGTGCAAATATGGGTTAAACTTTTTGTAATGTAAATGTTTTAATGATTAACATTTCTTTGTTATAGAGTATTATTAACAATCTATTAAGTGGATTTAGATGATTAATTTATATAGTAATTAAAATATAAATTGTATTGGAAAGTGGTATTTGTTTATTGTTATTGTTACTGACCACTTTCTGAGTTTCAAATCATGTTTCATGATTAATACATGTACCGATAAGACATATTTGACAAAACCATTAGGAGGGAGTGTTGTACACAATTTAAGTGATTTGCAGCCTAGGAGCTTGTACACCCCCGCCTGCTACTGATCCCGGTCGGACTGCTGGTGCTCCCTTGCACCTGCCAGTGCAGGCGGTCCCTCCTCCCCCCCCCCCCCAACTTTCTGTTTACCCAAGCACTTGCACCCACGACAGGCGTGCGCTACAACAGCTTGCTCTGAATGTGCACGTTAAACTCAATGACACGACATGGAGCTTGTAGTTCAATAATAATTGCTCTTGTCAAATATATATTAAGTGATCTAACTTTTCAGCTTTACTTTTTGTAAAAAGTGTTTTCAAAAAACAGACTGGTTCTGATCTGAAAAGCTGAAAAATATGGTTTTCATCTTTTTAAAGTTCAGCTTTTATTTTTAAAATTATTATTCCTACACAGTTGGGATTTTTCTGCTTTGTAAATCTGAATGACAAAACCTTAATACATGGTCAGGGCCGTATCTCTGCATAATGCACAGCTGAATGGGCATTGGGAAAATGGCTGTTGATTCCATGAATCTTTATCTCAAGTGCTTACTTATTTCTAAATCAACCCTATCTCTATCTCATCAACCCACATGTTTATCCATGAAACACATTCTGCCTCTTCTCAAATATATTGGACTTGTTTCTTGGCCATCACCATTTGTTTAGGCCTTACTTTTAAATTATAGGTGCTGATCTCTTGTTATTTTTTATAGGATATTAAATGAGCTTCCATTTCTTATTATATTTATGTCCGAGTGAAATAATTTTCTGTTGTCACAAGCTTTAGTGAGTGGTAGTGAAAATTATTTCACAAGGGACATAACAGGCTGCAAAATGACCGGGTTCGCATCACAAAATGCGATGCATAATCATGCGATCGCGATACAATATTCTAACAATGATTAGCTGTTTGCGATGCATATTTTTTGCAGCCAAACTGAATTAGCGCCTAGTCTAGTTTTCAGTGGTTTTATAAATGGCGTTACGGCCTCGATCTGCGATAAAAAATCTATTGAGAAATGTTTTGCTTATGGTCGATCGGGTTTTCCCGTAAACATCACTTAGAATAAGGTAGATGACCAAGTGTGACCACTGGTGATTATTATTTCTGACATATATTGTTGTTCAATTAAACAAGTGATAGGGATGGTCAATCACATGTACAGTTCTGTACTTTTTTTTTTTAGTTTCGTGTTAAGCAACACACAATACAATTGTAAGTCTGTACATTCAATAAAAACAAGCAGTTTTAATGAAAAGAATGTGTTTTATTAATTTTACTTATTTTATAAAAGTGCTAATCAAAATCCAGTAGTTGCTATTCAATTCTTCATCCAGTAGGAAAAACTGCTAATCAATTTTTTTTAAACAAATTGCACCCTGCATAAACATGGTACAAAATTGTGACAAGTTTAATATATTTATTACTCAAAATCTTATCTTAATTTATATCACTCAACTCATTTGGTTGACATTCCTGTAATGTTGTAGTGCGTCACGAAGTGTTAATCCCATTTGGCATTAAAGTCGGATGTTTCACTTTGATATGTACCAAGATATTTTTAACCATGTGGGTAATAAATATTTTATGCCTCTTCATCCGTCCTATGTGGAGTTTGTGTGTCTCCTCTGGTTCACTGCTTCTGATTGATGCCTTGCCAAGATGTGTATTTTTACTGAAGGCCAATAACTTGAGCAGTACTAAATATTCAGTCCTTAAAAGGTTTTAGAACTGAATATTTAGTCCATGAAAAACAACCAGTTTTGAGGAAATTCCGGATTACAGAAGGTCCCCTTTTCAGAGGTTTCATTGGATTACACTAGGGTCCATGAAAAACAACCGGTTTTGAGGGAATTCCGGATTACAGAAGGTCCGGTTTTCAGAGGTTTCATTGGATTACACTAGAGTCCATGAAAAACAACCGGTTTTGATGGAATTTCCGGATTATGGAAGGTCCGGTTTTCAGGTTTCACTGGATTACACTAGAGTCCATGAAAAACAACCGGTTTTGAGGGAATTCCGGAAAACAGAAGGTCCGGTTTTCAGAGGTTTCATTGGATTACACTAGAGTCCATGAAAAACAACCGGTTTTGAGGGAATTTCTGGATTACAGAAGGTCCGGTTTTCAGGTTTCACTGGATTAGACTTCATTCCATAATTTCTTAACCATATCATTTCAATATTAAAGTCAAATATATATTTGCTAT